>JAIUZE010008188.1:0-12049 GCA_022085475.1 Heliosperma pusillum | reverse complement strand
GCGGTGCACGTCTTAGAGAAGACAAAGAAGCACCCGTTCCGTGGATGGTTATCAAAAAAACCAGCTCAACTCTATGTAAGTTATGCATTTTTTTGTTAAGTGATTTATGTTTAATTTGTCATTTATATATTTAATTAAATTAACTACTTAATTTAAATGACAATTACTAATTCTGAACTTGTTTGTGATGCAGAATAAGATCATATCAAAGAAGTCTGAGCTTCAAACTCAAGGAGTCGAAAACATCGACGATAATGAGGTCTATTATGAGGAGACTGGATTTGACGAGAAAGGAAGATGCTACGGATTGGGACCAGCGGCGAAGCATTTGTTTGACCATCATAGGCACCCTGTTGCTACCTCAAGCCCGACTCAGGGCACCCCAAGTTTCGCTACTAAGCTGTCAAAGGAGAATGCTGCACTTAGACAAGAGCGCGACGAGCAGGCTCAAAGGATTGCAGCTATAGAAGAGTACTTGAGTCAGGTTGCAAGAAATTCTACTCAAAACTGCAGAACTGGAGGTCCTAACCAGGGTCGAGACGACTTGGATGATGATAGGGGCGATAATGCTAGGTCCAACCCATTCACCCCTTTCCCTCCTTTCCCTCCAATCACTCCACTGACTTGAGTGATTAGTTAACTATTTGGTACTTTGAACCTTTTATTTGTAAGACTTTAATTACTTTTATGATATAAAATCAAAACTTTGTTCGGTTTTGTGTTACATTAGTAACTTTGTTGGACGCGTGACTGCTGGAAAACTTCTGTAATTTGCAGGTTTTTTGTCGTTTTAACGCGTATAAGGGGATGCAGGAAACAGGCAGATCCTGGAAAATACAGGCATTATTGCGACGGAAATTCCGTCGCAAACATTGACTGACTTACAGCCAAGTCAAACACAAAGTCAATCTTTGCGACGGAAGGTCAAAATGTTGCGACGGAATTTCCGTCGCAAAAGTTGACTTTATGTTTGACTTGGCTGAACAGGTGGCAGTCAAGTCAAACATTCAGTCAACGGTTGCGACGAAAAGTCAACACTTTGCAACGGAAATTCCGTCGCAAATGTTGACTTTATGTTTGACCCCAATTCAAGTCAGTCAATTTTTGCGACGGAGACTCCGTCGCAAATGCTTGACTTTCCGTCGCAAAACTGTGCGACGGAATAATCCGTCGCAATTACTACTGTTTGCGACGAAAATAAGCGACGGACACTATCCGTCGCAAATCCGTCGCAAATCAGTCTTTAGCGACGGAAATTCCCTATCTAGCGACGGAATAATCCGTCGCAACCCGAATTTTATTTTGTAGTGCTTTTAACGAGCATATGGAGTTCACAGCTTGATAGCTTTTGTGTTCCCGGCTTAGTGGGTTTATATCCAAGCCGGGGGATGGCGCCTAATTGCTTCCACTTTGGGAATGGAGCCAGCTTAAGTACTAGCCAACTCTGCTTAGGGGGTCGCCTATTAGAGATTCTCATGTACTTTTGGTCATGAGACAGGGAATGGGTTAGCTGTTGTCTCTAGGTCTGATCAGTCTAGGACTAGGATGTTTTCCTACCTTGTGGTATAGCCTCGAGTTACAGAAGTCGACTATTGACTATGCTAAGATCTTATGCCTGTTTCTAGACGTATTGGTCTTTCATGTTTGATGATTCTATGAATCTTAGAAGGTGAGATGCAAGCCGGCTAAGGTTGATAGAGTTTGGATTACCGGTTGTTAACTGATTCACATGATAGCTTGTATGATTAGGGTTGATGTTGTATCCAGGCCATGTTTTAAATGTAACCTCTGAGCTGAAATACTAGCTTCCCTACCTCGTGGTACAGGTTGTTAACCGATTCACATGATAGCTTGCATGAGTAGCTTATCCTTCATATGCTAGGTTATATGTTAGTTATTTGTTTCATAACATGAAAAGCACATCGTATATGTTAAAGTTTTGTATTTTCCATATACATCTCTTTTATGTTATTCATGTTTTATTAAACTCGACATTTCGTGGCTGGGAGAACTCGGAGTTACTCCCCACTGACTGTGGCTTCCGTGTTTATATTTAATGCGGTTGGCAGGTTTGTGATGCATACTTGGGTACATTGACGAGCTAGCGAGTGAAGTATTACCTTGGACCTATATTCGGTTCTTAGGATTGTATTATTTAATACACTCTTTTATTTCCGTATTTATACGGGAGATATGTCTCCTGTTTTAGATACTTCTTATGTATAATATTATTTCCTTTTTGTTATGAACCTTTTTCTTTAAGACACCTTTGTTATGATGAATATATTTAATGGTAGGTTCCGGTTTTAAAATTTACCGATTTTCACTAAAGTGAACCTATTAAAAACGTATTCTCATCTTTTATTTATTTAAATTACTTGTTTATCTTTCCGCAAATTCGAGGGTGTCACAATCGAGATCATTTCTTTTTCAAATGTCCCTTGATTGGTTCGGTTACCTAAGATATGGGCATCATTAGCTTTAATAGTTCTTAGCAGCTTATTATAATGCTTCAAATCAAAGTTTTGTGACAAAACTTAAATATTTGAACGACTCAATTCTCAAAAGCCGATTTCATTAAAATTATTTTCATTTGGTGGAATTATTGGTTTTTTAGAAATGACCCTATTTTTAATTTAATAATGTTTTTGTCTATACCAACAAACTTATTCTTTTATGTAGTATTGGGATAAAATATTGGAATTTGACTAACTTTAAGGATCTCGACGGTCCTGATAAAGATTACTCAACTAGAAACATTATTTGTAGTAAGAAAAAAATTAGTTGGGCGAACGTCTAACCGGTTTTATAAAGTTAAATTTTGACGGATCAAATGTAACCGGGAATAAAGCTGTTTTAGGCTACTCTTGAAGAGACCACAATAGTAAAGTTATTTTGCTATAAGCTAAAACGTGTGAATCTAATAGAATTTTGGTTGCATAAGCCCTCGAATTAAAAGAAGGCATTTTGCCTACTAAATCTCTCGGAGTTTCAAATTTGGTAATTGAAGGGGAAAATGTATGTGTTATCAACTCAATTTGTAATAGTTGGCAAATTCCGTGGAAAACCTGAAGTATTATCAATGATGTGAAATTAGATCTTCATTTCTTGGAAAATATGATAGTTCAACATTGCTTTCGGGAGGCCAACAAAGTAGCCGACTTTATGTTTTCTATTGGACATTGTTCAAGTCTTTCAAGGTGGTTTGAAAGTCATTTGCCACAACTTACCTCGCTTATCTGAAATGATGAAATAAGTTGGTTCTAACATCGACGTTCAATCCAATTTTCTTACCTTGAAAAAAAAAAATCTCGCGCTCTGAATTGAATTGGGGATCTAACACCAGCCGTAAACCAAACACAAACACAAATGACACTTCAATCCGATCTATTCATGATTACTTAAATACTTTAGGATACATTGGTGGACCGAATAACAGCAACCATCTAACCTCTGTCAATATCTTAAGCTGACACTTTAATGCTTACTCGGTCGACATACAAGCAAAGGGTGATGTTAGCAAAATAGAAAGGTGGCTAGACTTAGGTTAGCTACTTGTCTTATGCAAGCATTGATAGTCGTATATGAAACGCACTACTGTCTCCCTGCCTTGCCTTGCCTTGCCTTCTTATCAAATTATCATGCACCCTTCATTATTTAGAATTTGATTTGACGCCTATATAAAACTCGTCTTCTAATTTTACCCTCTTATCCTCTATTAAAGTATCCCAATCTTTATAATATCATATTATCAAGATGAGAATATTAGGTTCAATAAGTTGATGAAGCCCATAACTAGTCGCGGCAAAGTAATATGGAAGACTGTACTTTTACTTTTTAGACATAATTTTTTAGAACGTGTTTGCATTAGTATTTCAATTACCGTTTAAATATTGAATATTGTAGCGAATTTTAGAATAAATACTTACTCCGTATTAGGTACCAATGCAAGGTATGAGATGAGACTGGAGACTTAATACTCGAGTCTCGTCTCATCGGTCGTATGAGAGATGTGATGTAAGATTTACATAGACATAACTCTACGCTTTCGAGTTGATTTTTAGGGTGAGTTCTCATATTCTCTATGTGTGTTGGTCAGAGTTTAAGCATAAGAAAAATGTGTAAAACGAAGCCAACAGTTTTAGATTACAATCATACATCATCATCTAATTAATTAAGTCTACAGTCCGGTATCAGCGCAATTCAAAAACAAAATTCGGGGTTGATTTTCTTTTGTCATTTCTAACCAAAACGTAAGTAAATATTAAAAGCAGCAAATCTACAATGCAAGGTATTAGATATATATACGTCTAATGGAGAGGCTATGTGTCTAATTTGACTCTAGTTAAATCCGTACAAGAGAGTAAGCAATCTATTATGGGTTAAAGGGTATGCAGAAAGTGAGTAACTTTCAAAGATTTAACGATAAGATAATGAAGAAGATTCATGGTTATAATTATACTAAATTTGGGTAGATGTGCTAATTTTTCAATCGAATAAAAGCACGTCCCCAAGTTAATCAAACCCTTAAGAAACCGAAAAGTGGCAGAAGAGCTTGCATCACAATTCCATAGATAACATTCATTATACTTCAAAATTCTAGAGTAGGTATGTTGCCTACTTTGAATTCATAGATTATTGAACTACTTAAAATAGTGTTTTTTTATTACAAAATAAATTTGAAGAATGATATCTACCTTTTCTCTTCAAGCTTCTCTCCCACTTTTTCTCATTCCGTCTCATAATTGGTTAAACTAATATATATCGTGTGAAGTCGGATGGCAAATGAATATGCAAAATATATGATATTTTAACCAATTGTGATAGAAGAAGGTAGACTAGAAGGTAGAAAAGCCAGATGGGTAGCAATTCTAAAAAAAATTAGGGAGTTTCAAATTAGAAATTTTTCACTGTCTTCTCTACTTTATGGTTTTGTACTCCAACGGTGTTACTTTAGACATAAAGTTACTCATTTTACAATTGATCTCTTTTAAGACGTATATATCAATCTTATGGGTCAAGCATTATCCACTTGGCTAAATAGGATAATTATTTTTCTACTCCATAGGAGCTTCTTTTTGTCTTACCTATACTATTTGACTCGTCTTAAGGTTAAGACAGATGTATCCGTCTTAAATGAGAATTTATGCTCATTTTAAGCTTGGTTCAGATAAGTTAAGATCTTATAAATTTAGTTCAGTTCAGAATTACTACCTCTCATCCAAACCAAAGGTTACACTTACCTTATTTGGACCATCCAAATCAAACTACCCATTCCTTTTTGGGTAACAAATAAGACCAAATACTCCCCATCTACCCTATATATTTACACAATATGTCATTACCCCACACACCCAACTAACATTAAATATTTAAGTGGTCCTACTTCCATTCCAATACTACCCTCCCCTTATCAATTTTTTCTTAAAACTTGTACTCCCTCCCATGTAACCTTTGGTTTGGATGGGAGGGAGTATAAGTTTAGATATTATAAGTTCGGTTCATAAAAATTTAAAAACTTAAAGTTAATTAATTATAAGAAGTACTTCCTCTGTAATTACTTGATGTTCTCTGACTTTTTGAGGTTAAAGTTAGCAAAATTTGACCGTAAATACTTAGAAAGTTATGAAACAATATGTAAAGCTATTTACATTCACTATAAAAAAAACGTAATTGCTCATTCATGGACGAGTTTTACTCATTCATCGAATTTTTGTCATAATTTTTCTATATCTTACCCTTTTACTAATTTAAAAAATTCTATCTTTTCCTATCTCTAAAAACTAATCAAGTTATCATCAAATCACTCAATTATTAATCTTATCTCTCATGATAAAAAATGATTCTTATATTAGTAATTACTTTAATTTATCAATTAGATGTAAATAACCATGTAGTGATTAAATTAAGGTTAGATAAAATTAAGATTTTTGGAATTAGGGTTCTTGAGGGAAGGGTGGCAAGGGAGGGGGAAGTGTTGGCAGTAGCAAGATCGTCGGCGAGGAAGGGGTTCTAAAGTGGTGGGTTATGTCTAGTAAGGGGCAGGGTAGTCTAGGTGGTCGGCTGTCTGTTTTGGTTATGTGCAGGGAGGCGAGGGAAGGAGGGTGGTGGTCGACAGTCACCAAGGGAGGTGATGGTAAGGGTGGAGGTTGGTGTCAAGCACAGGCGGTGGTAGGGACGGTGGACAGAGCTGGTAAAAGTCAAAATGGTGATTTGAGAAAGGAATAAGATGGAAATTTGGGAGTTGAAATAGAGGGGTAGTTTACTCAATTATGCTCATAAAAAAGTAAAACTTGTCCATAAAAGAGCATAACTCCAAAAAAAATGTTTCGTAAAATTATATTTTCAACCAAATATAACAATATATAAGTGCAACCAGACGTGGTCAAATTGTCACGAAAAATCAAATGAAAACATCATGAAATCATGCATAAAGTAATTATGTAATACTCCATATTATTTTGGGAGACTCGCCCGAGTATAAGTTCGGTAAGTACGTCTGACTTGGTCGAGTCTTCTAGTGGTACTTGACAGAGTGAGGTAGAGTACCCAGATGGGGGCATGCCCCTATTGTCGAGCACTCAGACCGACCCGGGACTCGGCCGAGTGCGTGCCACTGGACCGAGTTATTTGACGGACTTGACCAAGTGCGTCGAACTGTAGCCTTTTATTTCAATTTTTTTTCTTTTAAGCATGGATTTAGGGGTTCCTGTATGTAGGTTGGTAGCCGTCATTGTTATTGTTCATACCTGGAGACTCACTCTCAAAACTATTATTATATTATTATCATCAAAAAGGGAGATTCTTAAATGTAATTGGTGAATCTTCATCTTTAATCACTCTTGTTGATAAGCTCAACCTAATCTCTTCTTATTCTTGCTAATATTTTCATATAATCTCATCCTAGTCTTATTATAATCAATTTTATCTTAATTTGACCTAGAATTTGAAGCATTTATTATGTTCTGCAGTTCTACAAGTTTTGACCTAGAATTCAATGGTTTCGGGAAATAATGAATAATTGAACAATTGATCAAGGAATAAGACTTGATTATGTGATATTATGTTTATTTAGGGATTGAATTTGTAGAGTAAGCACTTTTAGACCTTGCTTGTGGAAGATTTGACTTTGAGGTAGAGAATTTCTCTACTCAACCTTGGTAATTTATGTGGTTTTGAGATGTGATGTGACGGTTTTATACCCTCTTTACCTACCCAATTCTTAGCTACTTTAGCCTTGATATATGCTATTTAAAGTTATTTTAGCTCATTAAAGCATGTTGGTAGTAGTTGCATTGTTTGGATGTGTTTCTACGTAATTTTGGTTTAATGTGTAGGTGTCATGTTCGAGAATCGCATTCCAAGTTTTGGAAGTGACTTGGATATTTTTAAACTTATGCCTTGGATTAAATTCATGCCAAATAATGGGTTAATAAGAGTTAAAATATTGTGGATTAAAGACAAGTCTAGGACCAAAGATGAAGGTCAAAGCGCGGAAGAAAGTGAAGAAGAGGATAGTCTAGGTGGCAAAAAGCCGCGGGGGCGGCAAAAGTGGTTGTTTCACTAGCCGCGTGGCGCGGCAAAAAGCCGCGGGGCGCGGCTCAGCATTGGATTTTGACGACTCTTCTAATTCTTCTTTAATTCGGCAATTATGCTCACATTTTATGAGGCTTTATGAGGCTTTATGAGGCTTTATGAAGATGATCTTTGAAGACGTATATAAGAAGATGCTATTGATCAAATTACACACCCTTCATCCACCTATAAATCATTAGAATCATCAAAACAAGTTCTAGTATATAGTTTGTTTACTTTTGGTATGGAAGGCTAACTTCCTCATCTTTGGTCAAACAATTGAAGCAAATGAACTAGTGTTTTGTAAGACTCTTTTATTCTTGTTTATTATCTCTTAAATATTGATTTTTATTCTCAATTGATTGTTAAGATTATTGATAGTTCTTGCTAGTTTGATCACCTAGTTTGTCTTATCTCTAATCTATTGCTAGTTTAGGAATTTGAATCTTTTGTACACTTGCCTAGACATTGGTAGCAACTATAGTTCATCAATTTGTATGCTTTTCATCGTTGTTGGATTGTAGGAGAATATTTATCTTATGAATTAAAGTGTAGAACCGCTTGTGTATGCATTTGTTCATCTTTGTTGGCTTCTCTAATTATAACTTATGGTATAATTGAATTTAGATACGCTTGGACTAGATTGTCATCGCCATAAGGGTTGTTTATATGCGCTTTTCGCAGTGAATGACAAAAAAGTAAGGAGAAGTAGAAACTTATGTTTTCACAATAAAGTATTTAAGAGTAATTAGAGTCTAAAAGAGTCAATGATCAAAGTTAACTCATATGTGGAAATTGTAAGACCCAAGATCTTTTTAGAATTTGATTTTACTACAATCTTAGAATAATTTATTTTGGTAGACTTAAACTTATAAGCACAAATACCCCTGTAACACCCAGAAATTTATCCTATTTTTCTAGTGAAAATATTTTACGGACACTTTTCAGCAAATTTAAATTTTAATATAGAATTTTATGTTCCGAGTCGAATTTAGAATTTCCGAGTTCGTATTTGGAATTTCCGCGATATTCCATGAGAATCCCGTCTTAAGGCGACTTTGACTTTTCTTGACTTTTCCACTTAAATATCTCATACTACCTCTTTAATCTATTTTTCTTACACAACTCAAACATCAACTTACTTCATCACTAAGAAACCCAAAACCCTTTCTTCCATAATCTTTCCAAGCTTAGATTCACCGTATCTCCTTCGTTTCTTATTGGAATTCACGTAAGTTCGTCTCATTCTTCCCCTCTTACCTTCCTCTATCCGTATTGGTAATAAAATTACCGTCTTTCTCGCTTTTTAAATTATCCGTCTTTCTCAAGGTGACATATATTCATCTTTTATTACCTAATTGTAGGTGGAGACTACTAGGAAGGCTTAGTAATCGATTAAAGACGCGTAAAGGTAACGGTGAAGGGTTACTCGTTATCATTTACGTGTTTTATATGATTTCTATGTTAAAATTCGTATTTATAATATGATTAGTAAGCTTAGGAATTGAGTTATTGATGATGATTGTTGTTAGTTGATGATTGTTGATGATGATTATTGATTGTTGATAGTTGATAGAAGTTAAATATGAGAATTGAAAATGATTGAACTTGTGTATGTTGTTCTCGGGTAGAATGTAGTCCTGGCCGAAGGACCGGCTGCCGGTTCAGTAGCCGGCTGGGAATTCACTGCACCGACCCTTTTTCGTAGAATGATCATATCTCCTTCGTTACTTGCTTGTTTTGGGCTTGTGACCATTCGTTGGAACCGTAAGAGGATAAGCTATCACCTCGACTTAGAATTTCTGCATTCCCATATATAGAACTCTAGTTATGACCGTTTGAAGTGGACCCTTGTTTTAGTTAGTTTCCAAACTTGTGTTTTGTGTGTAGTTGTGCTCCGAGCCGGGGTACCGGCCGCCTCCCTCCACACCGGCCTGGAACACGGCTGTATTTTTCTTATAAAATCTCTAAAACTCGTAATTTATAATAGTTCGCATGATTCGTTTATCGTATAATTTTACGTAGTGTCTTATAATATTCATGTTTTGGATATATGATATTTCATTCGCTTGTATCACATGTTTTGTGACGGTGTTTGCTATGTCCCACTTTGAGTCGGTTTTTACAAATGATACGGTTTGAGCACTATTTTGTCTTGTGCTTTGTACTCTCATTCCCTTGGCTACCTTCCCGTTCGTAAGGCTGGAATGTCGGAACGGAGAGGTATCCTACTGCTTAAATGCATGTGTTAGTGGGCATACGACGACGTTGTTGGGAGTTGAACGCTATGCGTTGATCGACCCGGCCGTCAAATGTTGTGTACTTGCGAGGTGGTGTTATTTGCATGTAGCGTACCGCTTGTTATGAGGCTTGTGCTCTTTTCCGCCTCTTTCGTGAATTGTCTACCGAATTTGGGGTACTCGGCGTCTATTTGATTGACCGAGTCTTGGATGCGAAATGTTTATCGCATGTCGAATCGGAACACGTTTATTCCGAGAATCTGGCCAGGTTTATATTAGGAACCGTATTATTATCGTCGTCCTACCAGGAGGAAATTAGTCTACATATACGAAATGGATTGAATCGTGTATGCGTTCAGGGAAGGTTTTACTCCCGTAGATGCCCATAATCATACTTGCCTTGTACACGATGCTAGTGCGTTTCATTTACCGTGAGAGAGGTCGTCGTCGTGTCGTCGTCTTTGAATGCGTGTTTTCATGATATTATTCATGGTCATTGCATGATTGGGCACCGTCGTCTTTGATTGCGGTATTTCATGATATTATTCATGGTCATTGCATGATTGGGCACCGTCAATGTATGGGTTTGTGAATGGATGATAATATGTTGGATTCTTTGTGATCATCGCATGACTTGGCATGGTTTGTTTGTCGAGTCTCAATCTTATCAAACTTATACCGCTACTGCTAACGGTGAGATGCAAGCCCTAGTGAGCGTATTCGGTTGCCTAAGAGTGTCTTCCCCGAGTCTTTGAATAACATGATGGTCTCGGATTTGATTTCCACATGATCTTATCATTATATATATGATTGCCTATCTATTCTTATCGTATCTCACATGTATATCTATATATGCATGATTTTACTTTTGTATTTCCTTCTATGTACGTTTAATGTGATATGGCTGGGAGAACCCGGAGTTACTCCCTACTGATTGTGGCGTTCATGTTTTTCATGAATGAACAGGTTGCTTGCATGGATGGCTTTTTGCTTATGCTATTTTGGGGTTCGGGTGTGAGCTAGCGGGCGTTGCCCCTGGAAGATTAACCTCTAGTCGTTATTTAGTTAGTTTGCTAAACACTTGTTCTTTGCTAACATTTTGAGAGACTCCGTCTCTTTGTTGTATTTCCGTACTTAGTTTGTAATATTTTGACACTCCTCGTTTTATCTATCTTGCATGTATAAAGTTTTTAAAATACCGTATTTCCGCAATTTACTTCACATGCTTGTATGTTTTATATTTCCGCTTTCGTGAGGGTTGTCACAGTTGGTATCAGAGCCTTATCGCTCCCGACGCACACACGTGAACCCTAAACTTAAACTACTTGACCTTGAAATAATAAATGAGAGATGGGTAGACTTAAGGACCTAAGGTGGTAGTCTGTGGTGTACTTGCTGTTTGTTAGGTTCTAACTTGTTTGTTTGATTGTGTTGAGTGATGTTATGTTTGTTTGTATCTACCGTCTTAAGGTGGATCAATGTGTTACCTAGAAAAGTATCCGTTACCGAAGATTGAAGATTGACAAGCCTAATTGAAGTGTATTTCTTCCTCATCGATGTTTTCTCTCGTCCTTATTGTATTATGCTCTCTTCCTTCTATCTAGGTGCTTCTTTCTTTTCCAACTTGTTGCCTCTTGGAAATTACTCTTGATAGTTCCTCCATCTTACCATTGGTATCCTTACCTTCCTCTTGTAACATTTTTGTGGATGCCATACCCAATTGTTTGTGGTATATTGTACTTGGTTGGAAGAATTTTAGACTTTGTGGACTATTAGTGTGTGTTAGAATGAATTTGTGATTTGAGGAAAATGGTATAGATCTAATTTCACCCTATGGTGGTGAGAGTTGGTATCCTTGAGGAAAGTATGGTAAAATATGTTTGATGATTTTAGTGTATAAATGCTTGTCATGACTTGTATGTAAATAGTTCATGATATTCGATGTTGTAAGTTGAATGAGTTGGCTAGGATTTCTTAACTCATTAATAATTTAATCTTTTGGACTTAAAAGTGTAGTATTGTTTTGAAGACCATACTTATGATATGTCTAAGTGGTGTAAATGAGAAGTTTTAAATGATATCTTGAGGTGCGAAATACTTTTGAGGTTAAGCGACTTCTTGTGCATGGCTTCCTATTGTGTGTTTGTGAGTATAGGCTTGGTGGAAAAGCTTTTGGCTATAGTTCTTGGATTTAAATATGATCTTATTCTTATGGTATCGGAGACCGTTTTGGA
>JAIUZE010008186.1:0-52848 GCA_022085475.1 Heliosperma pusillum | reverse complement strand
GCAAACCTTGATTTCCGAGATAAACTTCTTATCTAGGGCATTAGAGAGCATCTGGGAGAGAACTTCCGAACATAAGGCAAAAATATACGGGGATAAAGGATCTCCTTGACGAATTCCAGACCTAGGTAAGATCATTCCTGCTGGGTCTCCGTTTATCAGGATCTCGTAGACAACAGATTTAATGCTTCCCATAATCAGGCCTCTTATATTCTCGGGGAGGTTAATGCCTTCAAGAACCCCTTAAATAAAATTCCAATCAAGTCGATCGTAAGCCTTGCTCATGTCTGCCTTTATAGCACAAAACCCCTTCTTACCTTTAGATTTCTTGTTCAATACTGCTATTATTTCATGAGCTATAAGGATGTTGTCTGCGATATTCCTCCCTGGAATAAACCCATTTTGATAAATATCCACCAGGTGAGGCATCAATTTCTTGAGTCTATTTGCAACACATTTTGAAATAATTTTCATAATCACATTACACAGGCTAATAGGCCTAAAGTCTTGCACTTTCTCCGGCCCTTCTTTCTTAGGAACTAATACTATAAAGGATTTATTGTGGTCCTTAGGAATATTACTTGAATTAAGAGACCAGATGACCCCTTCATAAACATCCATTTTAACGATTTTCCAATATTTTTGGAAGAAAACTGCCGGAATTCCATCCGGACCTGGAGATTTCAGGGCACCAAGTTGGAACACCGCCGTCCTTACTTCATTTTTCGAAAAGAGCCTCCCTATATTGTCTTTTTCCTCTTCTGATAGTTTATTCTTAAGACTACTAAACTGATACGCAAATTTCTCCATAAAGATTTCAAAGGATATCCCAGTATCCTCAGATCTGTAAATACCTTTAAAGTAGGTTTGAAAAAGAGAATTAATCTCCCTTTGATCAAACGTCCAATATCCTTCCTCTTTCTTGATTCCTATTATTTTATTTGAGCTAGATCTTCCTTTGACCCAGTTGAAGAAATACTTAGTACAAATATCACCCTCTATAGCCCACTTAATTTTGGCCCTTTGTTTCCAATATAAGGCTGCAGCTTTTGCAAATTCCGATAAATTGGAATGGACTTTATCAAAGTCATACTCATTCCCCCCCCCTTTCAATATCCATGAGATGCCTTTCAAGTTCTATATCGAATTCCGACCATTTTACCCCCCATTCATTTCTCTTGCTACATGCCCATTTCCTAAGATTCTCTCTGGCATAATTCAATTTCTTTTGTATTACCCTCAAAGGGTGGCCACTGACAATTTGATTCCAGCAATTTTTTATAATAGTAGAACATTCTTCATAATCTAAACACCACGCGTCCAACCTATAAAAATTTCTCTTCTTTCTACCAGCAAACATCTCCGAATCAAATATTATTGGTGCGTGATCGGAGAGTTGGATCGGTAAATGTTTAACTCCAGAGTTGGGAAAGAAAGACAACCAATCCTGAGATACTAGAGCTTTATCAAGCCTTTCATAAATTCTCCTCGTCCCTTCTCTGTTATTACACCACGTAAATTTAGGGCCTTTATAAGCTAGGTCCATAAGGTTATTTTGATTTTTCCAGTTTGTAAAAATATCCGCTCCTCGGATGAGGTTTGATCCCCCCAATTTGTCATATGAAAATTCAATTTGATTGAAATCTCCAATTATAATAAAGGGGTGTCGAAGGGATGACATTTTTTCTTCCAAAAGGTCCCAGACTATCTTACGATTGGAAGTTTTTGGTTCACCATACACACAACACAAATACGACAATTGACCTTCGCATTGCTTGACTTTCAGAATAATAGCATTACTACTACTACTAATACATTCAAGATTTGCGTTACGTTTCCATCCTACCCAAAGCCCGCCTTTAACGCCTTCAGCGTCCCATCCCGCAAAATCTAAAAAACCAAAAGAGCGAAACATACTAGCTACCTTATTCTTAGAACATTTAGTTTCAGAAAGAAAAATAAAGTCGAACGAACTATATTTAAGAAGAGCTCTTATTTTAGAAACCGTAGGGTCGAGCTCCTCATTAATCCCCCTACAGTTCCAGCAAACCCCTCTCATGGCTCCGAAGGAGGTTGAGATGGGTCAACCTCCGCAACACCCTGATGATCAGTAGCCATCACATTATTATCAGATAGAATGTCTTCGCCAAAGTTGTCCTCAATCAACATCTTGAATCCAACTGCATCATTAGAAGATTCTCCCAAATTACAGTCAGAAGATATGTGCTTAATTACCTACGACGAACCCTCCCCGAAGATCCCCTGAGATTTCATCAAACATCTCTTTTTTGCTATATTTTGAAGATAGAAAGCAGCTTCATCAATGGATGACCATTGATCTTTCATACCTTCCAGAGCATCAGATTCCGATACGGATTTTCTTTTTTCACCACATTTGGGAGTTTTTGAACTTACTGCTCCCGGTTCAGATGCAGCTTTAGAAGGAGCCACATAAGCTTTTCCAGGCATGTTTGAAGCAGACCTTGATGAGGATCCAAAAAGCGAAAGAAACATTTCTGAGATAGAACCAAAGAAATGGTTCCTTCCAGATTCTCCTAAGTTCTCCAGAGTATCTCTACCCTGGTCCACTCCCGACAGCGATAAAAACAAAGCGTTATTGTGACCTGACGACAATCTTTCTGACACTTCCATATCCGACCTTGATCCTGTTATATCCACTTCGACTGAATCCGAGGAATCTGCAGAAAACCCCGCGCTTAAGACGCCTGTAGGGGATAGGTTTTCAACAGGGGTTGAATAGTCCGGAGAAAGTTCTCCATTGAAGAGATTGGCTTCATTCATCATAAGATCATCAAAGAAGTTATAAAATGGAGGACAATTTGGAGGCAAGTCGAACATCTGGTTTAAACCTCTTCTATCGTCCACCTCCCTGGCTCTAACATGGTCACTTTGAAGACGATTATGAATTGAAGACTGTATTGCTCTATCCAGGTCAAATGTCGGGCGATTACGTTGAGGCTGGTTGAAGATAACATAAGGGTCGCTTTCCATACTATCAGAAATCCATCCCCCTTGGGCATTTGGTTCAGAGTGTTCTGCATGCAGAGGACAGCCGAAAGGATTAACATCTAAATCATGAGTATTTTGATTAACTTTATTCTGATTGATTTCAGGATTCAAATTATTTAGAAAGGATGGATTGCTAGTAATAGGGTTTGGAGGTCGAGGAATATTTTCTCCCGTGAAGGTAGGATCATTATTAACGTGAGACTGATTCTGCATCCCATGCTCATTATCGCCTGCATGATCCATATTAAAGGGGTTAACATTCTGCATTCCGTCTTGAAAGAGAACCGGTCCAGAGAATGGCTGATTATCTCTATGAAACCTAGTTTCCGGAAAGAAACGCCCTCCTGGAGTTGTGCTCAACTCAAAATCCACCAGTTCTTCGACAAAAAAATCCGCAGGTACAGACCTACTGACATTTTGCCCCAATCTGATCTTTGAAGTAACATATTTAGAAGTTGAAGGAAGAGCCCTTAAATCCAGGTTAAACATAGAGAATTGCCTATTAGTTTGATAAACCACAAAACCTCGTTCAATGACTTTATCCAAGGACGAATATATATTTGACATAATATCTTGAGACGACTCTTTGCAGATAGATGATTTGTGGCCAATGCAGCCACAACGGACACAATATTTAAACACCTCTTCGTACTTGAACTGAATCCATCTTAGGTATCCATCCTTGCATGATAAGAAGAAACCAGGAACAAGTGGTTCATTGAGGTACATCCATGCCTTAATGCGAATAAAATCATATTTTGGAACCATTGAGAAGCTTTCAACAAAGAAGTGACTAGATAAAATCTGTCCAACAACATTGCCAACCCCCATATTCAGATACTCAAAAGGAAGACCACAAACGCGAACCCAGAACTGAGCCACTGGGAATCTGAGCGAGCGAGGAACAATATTTGGGCTCCAACGAGATAAAACCATAATAGCACCATAGAAAACCACAAAAGATCTTTCAAGGAGGTCATGCATGTCGCTTAGATCGCTTAAATAGAATGCATAAAGATCTCCCATTTTGAAGATCTGGACAAACCCTCTGAGAGCCCAGTGCTCCTCAATGAAAGCCATGATTTCACAAGCTTCAAAAAGACGATAATCCGCCAAGTACCCAATAAGACAACTATTCCAGAATTGAGATGAGTCCTCAATCATTGGAGGAGCCAGACAAACTATTGGACCAGTTCTAGGAAATCTCCATTGAGGGTGAAAGGATTCTGCATGCGAGATATTCTCAGAAGGGTCTTGCCTGAAAAAAGCTCGAGCACCTGAAGCGCGATCTTGATGATTAACATTAGCATTGTGAGCCATTTTGAAACAAGGGAACCAGAAATACTAAGATGAAACTTAAGGAGGAAGGAGGAAAATGAATGAGTTAAGTGCTGGAAGAAGGAAGAAGTGCAGCTCTTTAAATAGCTAAAAGTTAGCTCATGAAAAGGCGAGAAGAGAGTTCTCAGTACGCATTCACCAAGCTCTTCCCCTTGATTGGGGAACTGGAAAAGAAGGGGAAGCTAAGAAATCAGACCAATAGCTTATCATGCATGATCATCATTATAGGGAAGTTAAGACGGCTAAAAGATATGGAAGAGAATTTGCAGGGAAAAGGAATAAATGTAATGATTGCTAAGGAATACTAGGAAAAGACAAGGCTCTCGTAAACAGAGAAAAGCCTCTCTCTACAGTTCTAGAGAGAGGAACCGACAAATAAGTTGTTATAGCTTCTCACCATAAATATGTGAAGCACTTCTCTTCACCAAAAATATGGCAGAGCCATTTTTTCTCTACCAAACTTTTCTCACCATTTTTTTTGTACTCAAACAATTCACACTTCTTCTCAAACTTTTTTTTATAACGCAGAACTAAATCGGTACAAGGGCTGCGTGGCTCACTTGTAACTTAAACAAAAAAATGTGTTTTTTTTCATGATCGCCCATTTCGGGAATCGAACCTGTCTACTTGAGCGGAGATGACTTGTGTTGTCAACACCGTCTCAAGAGCTCTGATACCATGTAGAATTTCTAAGGGAAAATATAAATGTGAGAGAAAAGGGATAAGTTTCTTATTATAAACTTAATTACTCATAAACTATCTCAATTAATAAACTAAAACAAAAGCCTGGCATTATATAAACTAACTAATGCTAATTACCACTTAGCATACTAACCCACATAGGGCACTACAAACAACCATAAGCCTATTGACTAGGTTGACACTAATTTAGTTTCACACTTTATTAGGCAACACTATTGTGAACAAGACTAAACCAATTTATTTGACTAATATATATTTTGGATCAAATAATCAGACACTCCAAAACCAGTTTTCTTTCATGGCAGCTTCACTCGATTCAGTTATGCTACCTCCTTCGTTCATCACGAACAACCATCTTGACCGAGCTCCATGAATATTAAGCAGAATCGAACAAATTCGTCAAGAGTATCACCGGGCGAAATTTCATTCGCCGTCGGGTGATATTTAACCCGGTCCGGCGAAGTCAAAGTTGCCACCGGGTGAAATAATACCCGGTTGGGTGAAATTTCAGTCGACACTTTTAGGGGTTCGTTGACTTTTAAAATCATGTGACTTGCTTTTCGATTTGCTATGTATTGTTAGTAGACCTGCCAAAACTGACCCGACCCGAATAACCCGACCCGATAAGGCTGACCCAAGACCCGAAAGCGACCCGGAATTACCTGACCCGAGGATGATCCGAAACCCGAATTGACCTGACCCGACCCGAACCTTGACTGACCCGAAAGAGACCCGACCCAAAATAACCCGACCCGACACCACCGACCTACAGACGACCCAATTTGAAATGATCCTAAATGACCTAATTTATTGTGGTTAGGGGTGATAATGAGACGAAACGGGTCACGTACAGCTCAAGCTCGGCTTGGTCCAAGTCGGCTCGTGCGAGTTTGGCTCGACGCGGGCTTGACTCGAATACTAACTTAATCATTTTGACCAGAAAATAGCCTAAGTAAATCGGATATGAATCTAAAATGTCCCGACCCAAAATGACCCATACCCGAAATGGCCCAAACCCGAAGTGACCCAAACCCGAAAGCAACCCGACCCGACCCGAAAGATTGAGCAAACCCGAGATGACCCGACCCAAACTGACCCGACCCAAACCCGACCCGTTTGACCCATTTGCCATGTCTAATTGTTAGTATAGTCGTCCACACTTGATATTAGTGTGGGTCTTAGGCCCATTGTGGGAGTGGGTGTTTCTTCTATATTGAGGCCTTTAGTGGGCCGATTTTGGGAATGACTTGTTTTTACTTAGTATTTTTGGAGGGATTAATATAAATAAAACTCATATCCTTATTTTAGGGGGGTTGCCACTTTAACTTAGTTTAGTTTAGTCTAGAATTTCATAAATTATGTGGGTTCCTCTTTCATATTTTTCTCTCTTGTTTTCTCTTCTATAGATTAATTTAGATTTAAAAGTTAATTTAGCTAGTTAATTGGGTCAAAGATTGAATCTTTATGTAAGTAATTTATAGATCTACTTCAAGTTGGTATGAATTTCTCTTTTCTCATCTTTATTTATGTTATTTATTACAAGTTCTCATCTTTTATTAGTTTAATGGTTAATTAGTTCAAGTTTCGATCTTTCTTACTTTAATCATGTTTAGTATTACATTGTTATTAATGAGTAATTTACATAGTTTAGTTTTCATGAGGATTAGTGAGTAGTCTTTTGTTAGGGGGAAGGGGATTATGATTCTTGATTTAGCTCCACCATTGGACGATTATGCCTTCACTTTTATCATTTTAGAGACTTGAATTAATCTTCCAAGGGTTCGGTGAAATATTCGGTTAGGGTGACAATTCGATCCGAGTAATTATAAATTTGACCTCGTAAGAAATTTTGAGGTCAACACCTTTCTTTATATGACCTTCTTGACTTAGGAAATTAAGTTAAGGGTGGTTGGGTTAGCTCTCGAAAGACCGACTCGCTCTCTTTCTCGTAATCTTTTATGGGTTTGATAGGTTTTGTCGTCCTAGGAGCTAGCGATTGATTCCGACTCCCTAACTCTTCCTAACCCCCTTAGTTAGTCGTCTTATCTTTATTCTTATCACTTGTTTATTTTATTTCTTGCTTTAGTTACTTTTAGATATTCAAACTTCTCAATTTGATTGCCTAGACTATATCTAACCGAAACTGATAAACCAATCCTAACCGTCTATGTGGATCGATCTCCTTACTCTACTACATTCATTAGTTTGACACCGAGTTTTATAAATTTTGTTTGGTCGAGGGATGCACGATAAACCCCTCATCACCGGCCGCTGGTGGCCGTGTGGCAGGGGGGCTGCCTTATCTCCATTCCTTCTCTTTACTCCTTTTTTTCTTTCTTATTTCTTTATGTAATGCGACGGTTATCGTTCCTTATCCCGTCTTGCCCTTACTTGGTGCATTTCCTATAAAATGAGACGGAAATATATAATATGAGAGTACGCGGAATAAGGGGAAAATACAATAGAACCGACGATAAAACTGTATTAAATAAGGCCGAAAATAAGTAGAATAAAGAGGAAAACGACCTAAATTAATCGTATATCACCTTGAAAGTGTGATATACGGATTGGTGTTCCTTGCCAATCTGTGGTACACGGGGAACCACTGAGGAATGCACTTGGATGGACAAGCGTAAAAATACGCATTTGTGGAGTCGCCACCAATTTTTATGGAAAATTGGAACCGTTCGAATACTTTATGCCATGTTAAGATACAAAGTAATGACATGAACACTAAGAACTCGTTACCGCTAGCATTCTATGTCTTGAATGACTCTCGTGGATGCCAATGAACACGGATGTTCACAGAGATCTGGAGCAAGGGGTGAGAGTTTGTATTAGGAAGCTCTTTAATCAAACACCTAATCCCGCCCGCCTCGATAGCGGCCTCTACTAATGATTAGGGAAATCGTTCGTACTTGATATGTTATCGATTGTATGCATGTAATGCAACAGCCAACGTTGTAATCCTAGCATATGAATTCGACTATGTCGGTGAACATATAATTAGCATTCAATTATGTCGAAATTGGGAATCAAAATGAATTACATAGGAAAGGCAAAGAAATCATACAATTACAATGATTAAATGAGATTACAACGGATTACGGGATCTACGTCAGAAATACACTCAAAACAGAGATTTGAAGAAAAGGAAAAGGTTTGAAAACTAAAAGACAGACCATGAGCGATAATACGATTAATAGTTAATTAATGACGTAATTAAAGCTACGTCAAGGCGAAAATAGAAGTTCGGGGACAGAAGTCAACCCAGAACAGGCGCAACAACACCTGCGTTCTCTGGAAGAGGCGCATCACTTGTTGCATCTGTTCTTGAGTTGAATTCTGACTGCCAAGTCACAATCGCAAGCAGTTAATGTTGTTTTGTATATTTACGATGGATTATTGATCTATGACTTGAATGGAAGTGGTTCAACATATTAATTACTATAATTTGTATCAATAATGAATCCATAGATTTGATATGAACGAATCTCTAAAACCCAAATTTGGCTTAAAGACGAAAACCCGCTAATATTGAATTATTAGGGATCTAAGCCAAGAACAAACCGATTTACGAAAGATTAATAAAAAAGGAGTAAAATAAGAAAAGGAAAATAAAGACGTAGAAACCAGAGGAAGAAGAAGAAGAGCAGGAGCAGGCAGTCTCTGGAAGAGACGCAGCAGTTGCTGCGACTCTTCGAAGTGGCGCAGATGATTCTGCGTTTCTTCTTGACGTCTAATCGCTACTGAAAAGGTTTTATGAAAATGATTTTTATTTGAAATCGATTTTGAATCTATTTCTGACGTGAATCTTATATTAATTGAACAAATAAAATAAATACAATACCAAAGACGAGATTTACACCCTCGGACTTATATGTTGACGAAACGAGATATTAATTAAGTTAACGTTTTAGCGATAGCTCGACTCGAATGTATGCAGAAAGTGCCCTCGTTAAAGGACTAAAAAATCGATTGATTAATTGATTGATTGATTGTGTAGTGGTCAAACTGGTCAGTCAATAATGCAATAACATGAGGGGTACCCAGAAGGATTTGAGCTTACGTGGTCAAGCATGTAGATGTCGATAGCTTAGAGCAAGGTCTAGAATGCAAAGAGAGAGAAGAGAAGGGGCGGAACACTGACGTGTTTTAAAAGTGAGAATGAAGCTCTCCTTTTATAGCAGAAAATACGAAGAGTTCAAGAATAACTCAAACTTATCTAAAAAATATTATGAAAACAGAGAAAACAACTGGGGAAGAGGCGCAACAATTCGAAGAGGCACAACACCTCCTGCGTCATTTCCCAGAGGTTTTCTTCTGTGGAAGGAAGATTCCCACGTTTCTATTACAGAATTGTGGTAGATGTATACTTCCCTTTTAAAACGATACAAGATAATATTTTATCAAAAAAATAGAATTTGAAATATAATAAAATATCCAGAATATACCGCGCGTTCCGACTCGGAGTTTTAAAACGGTTTCTAGCAAATGAGGCGGTTTTCGACCCGGACTCCAAATGAACTCTAATGACTGTCAAAATGATCGTACCGGTGCGTAGATGACGACCAAGGGGTAGATACAAGCGTTTGAGCTATCACTTGACGATAAAATTACGAACTGATATAAATTGTTTCGCGTACCAAACATGCGGCCCAATCATCACTTGGTGATTGGCGGAAGGTGTAGAACTGAGGTATCTAAATAACCCTCACTTTGACTGAGGCTTGGACAAGGCAAAAGTCAAAGTATAATCACCAGGTCAATCGAAGATTAAAACCTGACGACTATGGCGATGCAAGGCGGTTTAAGGGGTTTGAACCAAGGACCTGTCGTCAGGAACATTTTAAAGTCTGTCGACCATCGGGGAGGGTCGTTTAAATTCCGTGAGACTACGTCTAAAAGCTCGTCAGCCCTAAGAAGGATTCATATTGTTGGACCTATTTTATAGTTTTGATAATGACATGTGTCTACTTGATAATGTGCTTTACTTAATATATCATATGCGTGTAATTGTGTGCTTTAGTCTTATTATAGCTAACAACAATTAGGAAAAGGAAGATCAAAGTTATAAGAACTTCAGGCATAACTTTGACAATTTCTGTGAGACGAAGTTATACAAACTTCAGGAATAACTTTGGAAGTTTACATGGAAGTTATAGCTACCTGCTGGTTATAACTTTAAAGAAACGTTTCTAGCAAGATCTATCTCAAATAACACAAGACTCAAGATGGAGGGTCTTTGTGATCAAGATGAAGAGATGATCCGTATACTGAAGAACTTTGTGGAGATTAGATAGTATAGGTCGTCATTCGGTAACTATTCCATTAGAGTGATTTTAAGTTCAAAGCTATAGCTTTAACCAATAACTTTGGATGATAAATGTTGATGCATGATTTCGGAAATAAAATATTTTAAATGTTTTCAAAAGTGAAAGAGTATTTTTATATTTATCAAAAGTTTTAATAAAGAATATATTTATGAGATTCTATTGGTTAGTAATACCACTTATGGGTTGTCATGCTACCTAGGGTTTCCAATATATTATATCTCAATTTGTTGTTAACCTAATAAGCCCACCTAGGGTTTGAGCCACCTAGGGTTTCATGTAAACCTAGGATTGTGCCTCCTAGGGTTGCGTGTTCCTAGGATTTCGTGACAATAGGGAATCCGGCCTCCATAGGCTTGTTTTCCTTGTTTACCTTAATCTAGGATTCTACTTTATCTTTACAACAATATTTTATGATATTAAAGATAAATATATTTCTAAAAGATAAAGCAATAATATTTTGAGATATTAAAAGATAAATATACTTCTTAAATATTAATCTAGTGTTTTAGATTTTTATCTCCTATGCTTCTATTATAAATACTCCTTCACATCTCAATCTTTGATACACACGAAATACACGACACACATACATACATTGAGAGAATTTTCCAAAATCGTTTTAAAGCAAACCTTGAGCAAAATATTTATTATTTTTTAGTGTTTGTTTTTCAAAAGAGTCGTGCATCAATCTTTGTCAATCGCTCGTGTGAAATACGTTATTGGATAATAGTACATCACATAATCTTACAATTCTTTAACGAGGGTGTGAGTTATATTGTACTTTCTTATTAACATAAGATAGTATAGAGTATTTAGCGATACTCACCTTGAGTTATAATCATAGTTGATTATACGAGTGGGTTGATAATTTTTGTAATCCGTAGAAAGGTACTAAGAATTATTAATCGAGAATAGTGGATGTATGTTTCAACTTGTGAAACTGAACCACTTCAAAAACCCTTGTGCCTCTCTCTACTCTCTTTACTTTTCGTTATTTCGTTACTTGCGCTTACTTTGATTAATTAATTAGTTGATTTTAATCTATAAGATCAAATAATTAATTACATATCATTTAAATCGAAAAAGTAGGACTAGTTTTTAATACTCAATTCACCCCCCCCCTCTTTCGTATTCGATCAATAGACTCTACAATTGGTATCAGAGCCTCGTGCTCTTGATTGCCTTACAGCAAGGAGTCTGATCCATTTTATCCTTTTATTTTTTATTTATCTTCCGCTGCATTTAATTTAATTTTAATGGATTCCAAACATCTGAAGTGTCCCGTATTCAATGGGAAGAACTACAATTTATGGAAAAATATGATGACCCATTACATAAAGGGTAACAACTGGGAGTGTTGGCTAATCATTAAGAATGGCCCTAACAAGATCATGCTTGGATCTGTTACTGACACTTCCACCGAAAAGAAAGAAGATGACTATGTTGAGGCAGATTATAAGAAAGCTGAGAAAAATTCAAAAGCTATCAGTCTGTTGCAAAACGGGGCATGATTTCTACTGAGTTTGACCGTTTCTCATCTAGCTCTACTGCCAAGGAAATATGGGATGGTCTAGAGTTAGCCTATTAGGGAACAACTGTTGTCAAAAAGCAACGTATTGCATTGTTGATGCGAAAATACGAATTGTTCTCTATGGAGCAAAATGAATCACTTGACAGCATGTCCACTCGCTTCTCCAGTATCATTAATGAATTGAAAAATCTTGGAAAAACTTTTGACTCCGAGGAAATTGCCAGAAAGATCCTTAGAAGTCTATCTAGACGATGGAGACCTAAGGTGACGGTAATTGAGGAATGTAAAGATCTATCTAACCTATCTTATCAAGAGCTACTCGGAACCCTAATGGCTCACGAGATTACTCTTGATCAGGATGAGGCAAACGATAGTAATAGTAAGAAAGTGGCTTTACAAGCCGAGTCTAGTGAAAAACATGATTCGGATCTTGAAAATGACACATTGTTATTTGCTAGACGTTTTAAGAAAAAATTCTTTTATAAACCACAAGGGAAAACGTTTAACAATAACGCTAACAAATCTTATAAGAAGCCAATTGAGTCAAAAGGGTCTCTCTCAAGTCGTGGTTGCTTCAAATGTGGGCACAATGATCATATTATTAAGGATTGCCCCACATGGAAGAAAATCAAAGACAAAAATCAACGAGACAAAACCAAGAAGGAATTCAAGCAAGTCATGATGGCTTATTGCTGAGGAGATCTCGACACAGAAGACAACGAGTCAGAGGAAGAAGAAGTCGCCAACCTGTGTCTGAGCAACGTCTGTCTTGACCTAATTTCTGACAGTGACAACGAGAGTGAATCTGAGATGTGCCTTTTCGGCAGAACCAGATTCAGAAGATGATGAAGAGGTTAGTCATCTTGAACTTAAAAAGCAAGTTAAGAAATTGTCTAAGAAGTCTTTAATTAAGTATTTTGAAGAAACCTTAGATCGTTGTCATGAATAAAGTCTTGAATTAAAAGATCTTAAGGAACAAGTTCTTGGCATTGCTGAGGAAAACCAACTTCTAAAGGCCAAAGCTAAAAAGCTCCAGTCTAAAGTTATGGCAACTTCAGCTACAACTTCAATTCAGACATGACAAATGTTGAGAAAGAAGCTCTTGAGTCTAAAGTTATAGCTAATGAAGCTATAATCTCAAAGTTAAAACTCAACATTAAGCATCTTCAAGCCAAATTTATAGCTAATGAAGCTATAACTTTAGAATTGAAGAAAGTCAATGAGCTTTTAAAATCTGAAGCTAAGGCAAAGGAAGTTGCTATCATTGATCACAAGAAAGAAAACTCGTTTCTTTCTCAGCAATTGAAAGATATAAAGGCTGAATTCTCCCAAGCCAAAGAACAACATAATGAGGATAAATTTATCTTGAACAAAGGTTTTAATGATTTTCGTGAAAACTTTAAAAAGAACAATCCCTCCAAAGACTCGAATGTAGATCATTCGTCTTGTGAAAAAGAAATTCGGTCTTTGAAGGAATTGCTCCTACATGCACGAAAAGTTCATGATAAATGGGAAGGAAGTCAGAAGGTCTTAGACTTCCTTACCGAACAGTCTAACAATAACATGAAGATGGGTCTAGGACATGAATGTTATAGTCGTAGAGACCATGATAAGTGCAAATCCACTCCTTCTGACCGTGATTTCAGAAGAAGGAAGTATGTCAATCTTTCAGAATATCTGATTTGCAATTATTGTGGTCACACTGGTCATGTTAAAGAGAATTGCGCTAAATTTGTCAACGACAACAAAAATCAAACTGATTGTAGAAATAATGAGTTCAGATGGTTTTATGACATAGCTTTTGATTACACATCTGTACCTTCAAAATCTAAACCATATGTGAATCAGAAGCAGTCATTTAAACCTAGTGTGCGTCGCAACAATAGAAAACACTATAATAAACCTAGACAACCCTATCTTAAGAAGAAAAGAATTGTTAGACATGTATGGCTTAGGAAAGATCAAATATATAGAGTTACTAACCACAAAGGACCCAACTTAGCGTGGGTACCTAAAAGCTGTATTTGATTCTCTTGCAGATAATAGTGAAAGAAAATATTCTATGGTATCTCGACAGTGGTTGTTCGAGACACATGACCGGAAACAAGAATCTTTTTCTTTCGTTAGAGCCCTTCAATGGTGGCAAGGTCACCTTTGGAGACAACAAGAAGGGCAAGATAATCAGTGTAGGTACGATTGGTATATCTTCTTCACATGCTATTAACAAGGTTTATCTGGTAGATGGTCTTAAGCATAACTTGCTAAGTATCTCTCAATTATGTGACAAAGGCAATAAAGTCGTTTTTCATTCAAATGTTTGTCGCATCATAATTGAAGGTACTAGTAATGTTATTTTTGAAGGTCTACGTAAAAGGAACGTGTATATGATTGATTTAAACAAAGTCACTACAAGTTCCTTCGATGAGTTTGTAGTACTAATGAAGCTTGCCCAAAACAAGTATGATAAAAAGTTAGTTTCCATTCGTACGGATCATGGCACCAAATTTGATAATCAACCCTTTATAGAATATTGTAGGGAGAATGGTGTAGGACTTAACTTTTCTGCACCACGAACCCCACAACAAAACGGTGTCGTGGAACGTATGAATAGAACACTAGAGGACATGGCTCGCACTATGCTTTTGTGTAGTGGCCTTCCTAAGAATTTTTAGGCCGAAGCCATTAGTACTACATGCTATGTGCACAATAGAGTTATGATTAGACCAATTTTCAAATAGACTCCCTATGAACTTTTAAGAGGGAGAAAATCCAATATAGCTCACCTTTGTTGCTTCGGTAGTAAAGGTTTTGTCCATAATAATGGAAAAAGTAATTTAAGCAAATTTGATCCACGAAGTGACAAAGCTGTGTTTGTTGGTTATTCTAATCATAGTAAAGCTTTTAAAGTCTTTAACAAAAGAACTTTGTGCATAGAAGAAAGTGTTCATGTTGTATTTGATTAAGATAGTGTGCCTGAGAAAGTTGAACAGAATGAAGAAGAAGACATGAATGATCCCGACTTTCGCCTTTCAAGGGATGACGTACCAGAAATCAATGAAGAAGTTATGGAAGGAATCACTGATGAACTTGATAAATCCGCAAATGATCTTGAAAAGTGAACTGAGACAATTGTTGATGATACGAATGTCTATTCTCAAAACAAGGAAAAGGAAACCGAAGTTATAACTGATGATGCTATAACTTTGGACCCAGATCAAGATATTATAACTGAAGTTGTACCAACTTTAGCTATAACCCCGGAGTCCAACTCAGGGGGAACCAATCTTGAATCTAAATCATTTGAGGAAAGTGAGAGTTCATCAGGTGATGAGCCTAGGAACTCTAAGAAATAGAAATATAAGAGTTCTCATCCTATGGATAATATCCTAGGAAGTTTGAATAAGGGAGTTCAAACTAGACGAACATTAAATAACTTTTGTTCATTCTATTCTTTTCTGTCTACCATAGAGCCTACCAACATCAAAGAAACACTTGCAGAATTCGACTGGATTGTAGCAATGCAAGAGGAGCTTCAACAGTTTGAACGTAATAAAGCCTGGCACCTTGTGCCACGACCTTAAAATCGAACTGTGATTGGTACTCGATGGGTATTCAGAAATAAATTAGATGATTCAGGAGTTATAGTTCGTAACAAGGCACGATTGATCGTTCAAGGGTATAATCAACAAGAAGGGATTGATTATGATGAGACCTTTGCACCAGTAGCAAGACTTGAGGCTATTCGCTTGCTTATCGTCTTCGCTGCTCATAAAGGAATGAAACTGTACCAAATGGACGTTAAGACTGCATTTTTTAACGGTTATTTGCTAGAAGAGTTTTTTGTTGAACAACCTCCCGGATTTTTAAATAGAAAATTTCAAAACCATGTTTTTAAACTCGATAAAGCTTTATATTGTTTGAAACAAGCGCCTAGGGCTTGTTACGACAAATTGTCCAAATTTTTATTACAAAACAATTTTAAAAGAGGATCTGTCGACAAAACCCTATTTCTAAAATCTGTGGGTTCTGATTTACTTGTTGCTCAAATTTATGTAGACGATATTATTTTTGGTTCTACTAAAAATAAATTGTGCAAGTATTTTTTCAGATCTAATGACCTCAGAATTTGAAATGAGCATGATCGGAGAATTGGAATTCTTCCTAGGATTGCAAATTCAACAAACTAAAGAAGGAATAAAGATTCACCAACAAAAATATGTCAAGGAGCTAATCAGAAATTTTGGTATGGAGAACGCTCATCCAATGGACCCACCTATGGTAACTGACAAAAAGTTAACCTTAGATGAAAATGGTTAGTGTGTCAATGAAACTACATATCGAGGTATGATTGGTTCTTTATTGTATTTAACTACAAGTAGACCTGACATTATGTTCAGCGTATGTGTCTGTGCTAGATTTCAATCTTGTCCTAAAGAGTCACATATGATTGCAGTTAAACGTATCTTGAGATATTTAATTGGTACATCTAATTTATATTTGTGGTATCCACATGAGTGTAATTTTGATCTAGTCGGATATTCAGATGCAGATTATGCAGGATGTTCCTTAGATAGAAAAAGTACCTCTGGATTCGCTACGTTTGTTGGACCATGCATAATAACTTGGGGCTCAAAGAAGCAAAATTCTGTTGCTTTATCTATTGCTGAAGCCGAATATATCGCTGCAGGAGTGGTATGTTCTCAATTACTATGGTTAAAGCAACAACTATGTGATTATGGTGTTAATATTGGTTGTATGCCTGTATTTTGTGATAATTCGAGTGCTATTATTATTTCTAAGAATCCAGCTCAGCATTCTCGTACTAAGCATATAGACATTAGACATCATTTTTTACGTGACCATGTTGAAAAGGGCAACATTAAACTTGAATTTTGTAGTACTGAAAATGAATGGGCTGACATTTTAACAAAGGCGTTAGCGAGAAGACGTTTTGAGATTTTGCGGTTAGAAATTGGTTTAATCGGTAGCAATTAAATTCGTCATATTTATTTTATGAACCTGCGTGACTGGCTAGAATAAGACGAGATTATATGACTGTGTTCGTGTATTCCATTGCTAGTATACTTGTGTTTAATATTATATATTTTACGTGAATATCTTGCATATTAAGTATTTTATGGATATTGAATTATGGACCACATATTTGCCAAAAATTTATCTTATTCACTTTCCTAATTAAACCAAAATTCTACCTATGAAACCCATGTTGACCGAAACTCCACAACAACAATATCTTACCATATCTTTTTTATTTACCTAATCATATCCTTACCATATAACCTATATTTACCCTAAATTCCTTTTACAATCCTACCCAAATTCAAAAAAAAAAGAGGGGGAAATAGGACTCTAAAGAGCCGGCACCTACATGTGCCTAAGTACAAAAGTACAAAACCCAAGTCTTCCTTCATAATTACCTATCCCTATCACTATCAATACACATCCCATCTTCCTCTTTCTCTCCCTCTACACGGCTCAACAACATACAAAACAAATAACCAAACAACAATTTCAAGCTCATAACAATGGCTTCCACAAGGACCAAGAATACCAACACCCCAAACTCCAAAATTCCAAACCCTTGTATGCACACTAATCTCTCTCCTAAACCAAAACAAAAATCACCCAATTTGACCCAAACTGAGTTGGGTTCGGTTCTTGAGGGTACTAAAAGGCGTAGATTAAATAAGGGGAAGAATAGGGTACAAGAAGAAGCTACCAAGGACAACGACAATACGGAAATCGAGGCTACCACTCGAACTCTGTTTCGGGATTTCTCACCTCAAGAAACGGCATCCGGACTTGACAAGCTTCGTTTAACAAAGGATGAACGAAAGTTAATTAACCGGGTTGCTAAATACGGTATTCATGGAGGTCGTAGTTTTCCGAAAGCATGGTGTGAAAAATATGAAGCTTTGGGATTCTTTAACGATTTCTTAAATTTTCAAGAGTGGGAGACCGTGTCTCGGTTTTCAGGTCCGATTTATCCAATCGAGGTAATTCAGTTTTATACTTCTGTTTCTTTAAAGTCCGGATTTTTGCATGCCGTGGTAAATGGCCGTGCAGTCTCGGTCTCCATGGACGATTTTTGTACTCTGTTTTTGGTTCCTGATGATGGAATCAAAATTGACCCGAGTACGTCATGAGACGAACTGTCGAACCCGGCTAAGTTGGAAGTTAAGCGGTATTTTGATGATGGGGCTACAATGTCTAGTTGTGTTTTGGCGGGGAATTTGTCCCCAAAATTAAAGTTTTTGTTGAATTTTCTGTGGAACACGGTGGTCCCGCGTCGGGGTGGACGGGATAAAATTGCTTGCTATGAGATGATGGTGGTTAAAAATTGGTTGGAAGGTAACCGGGTCAATCTTGCTTTCCTTGTCTTTTCTAGAATTTCACAAACTGCTTTTTCGGTAACCGAAGAAAAAATTTATTCAACCCTTGACTTACCCTATGGGATGTGGGTGTCTCGGGTTCTTGAGGCTAAGGGGGTTGTTGATACGACAAGCTATGGTGTTACTTTGAAATTGGAGGCATTTGGTCCAGAATTGGTTTTTATGTCAAAAGGTGGTTTGGTTGTTGTGAAACCGAATGTGGCTGATTTTTCGGGGCTTGAATCAAAATTGGATGTGTTATGGGTAAGGTAATGGAGCGCCTTGATGCACAAGATAAGAAAATTGATGCGGTTGTTGACAAGGTTGTCAAAACCGTGGCAATGGGGAACCCTAGCTCCACCCGTGACCATGGAGGGTCGGGTGTGAGTGGTGAGTTGCGGAGTTGGATGACGAGAGTTGATGGGTGCCTAGCAAAAATTGAGAGGAATGTTGTCGATATTCGACAAGAGATGTTTAGGCAACGGGATCGGATGCAATTCTTGGTTAGCTAAGGAGGTGCGTTGGTAAAGAGTGGTTCGGAAATGCGTGAAGGTATGCACACTCTTTATGATGCGACAGAGGCTCTCTCTTTGAAGGTTCAGAACTTCGATGTATGCCTCACCGCCCAAGCTAATCATGTGAAGACGTGTCTTGATCGCCTTTCTACTATTGAGTACCGTACCCGACCCGATTACATTGATCCCAACATCATTCGCCAACCCGATTTGCCTTGATTTTCTAGTTTTACGTTGTTGTTCTTTAAACTACTTACCCATTCGGCTCATTTTGGCTTTATAATCTTATCCATTTGGCCCATTTGCCAACTAACAAATTTTTTGTGGTTTGTAGTTTTTAATTGACGTTTGATATTTGATTTTGCTTGATATGAATCGTTTAGTATTGCGTATTTTGCATATCTATTTCTTGCCTTGGAGTATGTTATTCTAGTCATTTTATATTCTTGTTCTTGACTTTTCAATGATGCCAAGAGGGGGAAGAAATGATACGATTTGAGTCTTTGCTTAAGCTTGCTCCTTGTCAAGACTCGTTATCTCTTAAAGTCTTTCAAGTTATAACTTTGGCTAAGTTGTTATGTTCTTGCGATCAAAGTTGCTATAACTTTGGGAATGTTTTGTTGACGGGGAACCATACTTAGTCACAATGTTAAGAGAAGTCATAAGAGACTTGTCATCATAAAAAAGGGGGAATTTGTATTCGATCAATAGACTCTACACATACCCGAGGCATCGTCTTAAGAGGAATGAGGTTGCGATGTGAGGCTCGCCAGCCGTTGAGAAGATATTATATGTGAGAATCTGCCTCTCTCTATCCTCACACCAAACCCTCATTGGGGGGAATATATATTGAAAGAAATCTGCGAAATAATGCTGTACTGGATATACGGAAGACTCTATCAGGATCGAATCATTCCGGGGGAATCCGCTCGGTTGTGGCGAGCAATATCCCGATGATAAAAGACGGCCCCACGGATTGTATGTCCGAAAGGGGGTCCCTGCTGAGATGATAGCATCATGTGACGGTCTTGAAGCCTGTCAAAGCGCGGGTCTTGGAAAAGAACCAAGCACGTGAAATAAGATGTCGAAGAAGAGGCGCACAAGATTTGGGCCCACAAATAACAAATTTGTAACGAATGTTCAAATTAAAGAGAAATCACGCTTTGGAATATGCGCAGCATGAGCTACGATCTTTGGAAGGGGCGCAGCAAGTGCTTCGTCATCTCCAGGGTTTGTCCCTGTTCGAGTAAAAATGCGACAGACGGAGGTTTCATTTCATATTTCTTAACATAAAACACTCAAAACTCTCTCAAATTCCAACCAAACAACCGTCAAATTTTGATCAAATCGAGCCATAAAGCATGACTAACCGAGGTATGCATCTTAACTTTGCTTTAAATTCTTGATTTTGATCGAATTAGAGTGGGAAATTAGGGTTCCTCCCCTTGAATTGTTCAAAACTTTTGGGGTTTGCCTCCATCTGACGAGACGGTTTCACACCTAGTTCGAAAACCATTTCGAAAACACCCTTAGGATTGTCCATTTTAGATGAAACTTGATGTTTTGGAGCCCTTGTATAATGGGTAAACTTATTGTTGTGTTGGATTTTCGATTTGCGACAACTTCTGCATGCCTTTTTTCTAAGGCATAATCGCTATCATAGCGAAATGCTGCCGAGTTTTCGAGTCAAACCCGTGAGTAGGCTTTGAATTAGACTTGACCTGACCCAAACCTCACATGTGTAGTCGGGTTTGGGAAGAAATGGCCAAAGATGGCTGGAAAACTCCTTTTTAGAGCTTGAAAATACTTGAAAAATGCTTGAAACGACTTGACTTGGCTTTGGTTTTGCAGGTGATGTTCCTTCTACGTCAGGGAGAGCCCTATGAACGTAGACCTTGGGCCCTCTTCTTTCCACGTGGGAAAAGAGATACCGGTAAAGGTGTTTGAGGAGGCCGGGGAGGCAGAGGAGGTCCTGAGGAGGGCCAACGTAGGACGAGGTGGACGCCTGCTAGTGGGTGAACCTGAGTGGGCCGAGAAATGGGATGGTTGACATCTCATTTGGGCGGCGGAGAGCCACTTGTCTTACCGAACGGCGCGGAGTATGGTAAACTTCTGTTTGTCATTCTTCGTATCCGTTTGCCGTTTCATTTCTTATTTATTTAATGCTAATGACGACTTTTGATTTGAACTGATGCAGGATGCCGGGAACATGAGGTCCTTCTCTAACTATACGACGATGATGGAGGCCTACGAGATATCTCTGACGGAGGAGGAGATGGCCCTCGTCGAGGTAGGAGCCTTTGGAGACTTGGTCAGGGCCTCGAGGACGATAAAAGCGAGGAAGATTTGGGCTAAGCTTAGTCTGATTCAGGCATTTATTGACCGGTAATGGGACACGACTTTGACCTTTCATATACCTTTCGGAGTGGTCGGGGTTACTTTGGAGGATTACGGCATGATCTCGGGTCTGCCGTGTGGAGAGAAGACTTTGGAGTGGCAGTTGATGGCCATGAGGGCGGATTCGGAGGAGGCGAGGAGGTTGATCGGCTGGAACCTGATGGCAGAGGCGGCTAGCGTTCCTGGGTTGCTTCCGAGCTCTTACGCCAGGGACTACTTTGCGAGTAGGACCCCTGTAAGAGTGAGGATAGGTGGGGAGATGGTGCCTCCTCCTCCTTGTACAGCTGAGCAGAGGGCTCGCCTCTGATTGTGGTGGTTCTTGTCTTTGATTTACTTCGGAGACAAGGGGGAGAGGCTGTCAACGAAACTTTTTCCCTTCCTGTTTGACTTGAGTAGCCTAGGTCGGTGGGACTGGGTTACTCCTGGCTTTGCGGTCATCACACGCTATATGGGGGCCATGGTTCGACCGGGGCTGATGGAGAAGGGGACTTCTCCTGCTACTGTTGGTCCCGAGCTCTTGTTAGAGGTATGAACCTTCCTTTTGGTATTCATTGAAGGATCGATAATTTATTTTGCATTGATTGAAAGATCAATATTTTATTTTACATTGTTACTAAATGATCAATACTTTATATTCAAAGATAAATAATTTATTTCATATTGTTATTTGGATGATCATTTCTCATATTGTAAGAAAAATACTTTCATTATCGTTATTGAAAGATCAATATTTCATATCATTGTTATTGAAAGATCAATATTTCATATTGGAAGATCAATACTTTCATTTCCTATGCATTGAAAGATCATTATCTCGTTTGTAGGCGTGGGTGTACTGCGTGGGTGTACTCCTATTTTCCGGGCTTTGCGCCCAAGAGGATGGAGTCGGAACCGGGAGCGTACCCAGTCGTGAGGGACTGGGTAGAATGTCGCAAGAAGAGTCAGCGTTCTTCCTACAATGTTTGTCGCAGGGGCGTGAATGCCCTGCAGTTGAAGCACGTAAGTACCTCTGATTCTTTCTTTTCTGTCTTTTATTTGGAAATGATCATGGGAGTGACCCCCTTATCTCATCACCTAGAGTTGATCATAGGAATGACCCATTTGTTTCTTCATTGTAGTGGGTTCCCAAACCTTGGGAGGACTACCCAGACGCTCCGGTTTTCTTGGTCGAGGTCCTGTGTCCTAGGAGTTTGAGTCGAATGTTGCTGAGGACGCCGTGGGACATGCGTGGTACCTGGGCGAGCGTTTGACTCGGCAGTGCTCTCGTGACACCTTCACGGTCCCCATCGATCCTTCAGGGTCGATGTTTAGGGAGTCTTCTGACGCCGAGAGAGAGGGTGACTTGGCTGGTGCGAGTGGGGATGCCCTCCTTCTTTCTAGCAAGGAGTACTCTGAGTTCATTCACCGGAGACTGGCGTACTGGCCGATCATGGTAAGCATTGCTTGTTTCTTGTTTTTTTGAATTGATTTTGAGAAGTGACGAACGATCATTAATTAAAGAGCCATTTGATCTTTGCAGGAGATCGAGGTGGCAGGCGTCGAGCCCCCAGCTTACCTCGAGGTGCTGGAGTACACCGATGCGGCCGGCTTCACGGCGATCTTGGAGCTCCGCGACTTTAGCGAGGCGGTGACCGACGCTGGCTTAGAGGAGTCCCGACACTTAGTGAGGAGGGTAAGCTTCTAACTTTGGCTATCTTCATTATTTTTATTGCATAGGAATACATTTGATTTGACCCTTATTTACATTTGAATAAAGGTGGCACCGTCTCAGCAGATAGCGTTGTGGAGGGTGGCTAACCGACTGCGAGCTACGACCATCGAGGCGCTCTTAGGTGGCCAGGATCGACAGGTATGAAACTCTCATTCCCTTCCCATCTTATTGTATCTTCTTGTATTTTGAAATGAAATGATTGAAATGAGGCATTTCTTCACAGAGAGACTTGGAGCGGGAGTTGGCGGAGTCCCGGGAGGAGACGACTCGTCTATTGAAGGAGTTGGACGTCAGGGACGCTGAGATCGCCGCTCTTAAGGCGACTGTAGCCGAGCAGGGTGGCGATGAGGATTAGTTGTCTTTTGTTTTGCTGTTGATTTGTACATTTTGACTTGTTTTTGTACATTTTGGATTTTGACTTTGTCTCGGGCGAGAGCCCTCGGTTAGATGTATATGCCTCCTTTTGATTTTATATGATGGCCTTAGTGCCTTTGCTGTTGGGTGTTTTTTTGTTCATGCAGGTTAGTCTTAAAACTGGTTTGGTAAACGACGGTTTCTGCTATCATCCTGTCGAAATTTACATAGAATTTACATAATTTGCATGTGGCATATTAGTGGCATAAACTGGCGCAAAATGAAAAAAGAGTGCCCGGAAATGGCAAAATAATGCAAAACGCGAAAATGACCTGATAGTAGGGACGACTACCCCCTAAAAAAAGAAATTAAAAGAAATGTATAAGTGTAAAAAACCATAGAAAATGCCCAGAAATGAGCAAAATGACGAACGGACAGTAGGGAGGGCTCTCCCCTAAAAAAATTAAAAGAATTGTATAAGTGTTGAAATAATGGAAAGAAAGACGAGTGAAATGATTCCCCTAAAAAAAGAAAACAAAGAAAATGAATAAGTGTGCTCATTTGGCAGCAATGTCGACTTCCGTCTGGAAAAGCGAACCAGACAAGGATTAGGAAATCCAAGATCCGGTAATTCGACGTATTACCAAATCCACATCCTACAGGTATAAGAAATTATAGCCGGACGTAAATTAGAAAAGATCCAAAGCTGGAAATCATGACAAGAAACCCGGGGAAGAGGCGCATCAAGAGATGCGACTCTTCGAAAGGGTGTGATCGGGTTGTCGCATACCCTAATCAAAGATAAATAACCCAGACTAGGCTAACAACAAATTAATGTAATTAGGGAAGTAAGGGGTCGATCTCGGGGAGACGGGAGATACTTGTGAAAAGATATGATTAGAATTTCAACTTGTATGATTGTCACAATGGTTATTACTAATGCTAGAAAACTGAAACAATAATTAATGACTCAATATAGAAAACAATCTAGGGAAATAGGTTCACACATGTAGATTGACATATTGGAGAAATTGGATTTAAGATATGCAAATAATTCATTGCGAGTTCGTAAGAATGATGTGTTCATTACAATCATAGATCAGATGGTCTAGCAGGCTTTTTAGGCAATTTACTAGGTCTTAATCCACCATGTCATGCTTTGTCTATTCAATTCGCGTATCTCTACCTTGGAAAAGAATTCCATTTTAGTCGATTATTTCCGGCCAGAAATTGTTAACTATCGTTATAATCCAAACATGCATAGACACAACGTTTTAAAGGCACAATTTCTTTTATCCAATTAACATCTTTTAATCAATCTAACATGGCTACCTACACCCTAGAAAGGTGACTACTTATGAATGATTAACAATGAAAAGGAAACTAAGATTATAAAACTAAGAATGATAAACATGATAAAGGAAATACTAAAAGAAAATGGAACTATAATGTAAAGACGAGAATAAAGATTACCGAAAAGGATGAGCAAAGATTGAAATGGAATAAGAACTTGAATAGGAAATGCAAACCCGGAAATTAGAATTCCAATTAAAAGTAGAACAACTACAATTGAAGAAAGCTTAGAACTAGACTAAACTAAACTAGAGAAAACTAAAACTAAACTAAACTAAGAAAGAAGAAAAACTAATCTAAAGAAAGAAGAGAAGAGATGTTGGGTGAAGAGATTGTGTGAGATGAGATGATATGATATGAGGGGCTAGAGCATCTATTTATAGTATTAGGGTTTCGTGGAGAAGAGGTCGGGCATTAAACACATAGGACAAAAATAGGAAGAAGAAGCCGTCATGCTCGGATCAGCACACTTACCCGATCGGGTACACACTTACCCGATCGGGTATGTGGTCTTCTGGAAGCTCTTGACTAACGTTTCATCTTCCTTTGCTTTGACTTGACTTTCAACATCCCCCTTGACCTCTTGAGTCGGGTTTGTTGATAGGGTTTGATGTAAAGCGACGATTGCTTCCGCCTAATTGATTGATCTTCCGACAACTACGAAACTGTCTTTGCTTCTTCTTTCTTTCGAATTAGTGAACCTTCTTGAAATGCCTTTTACTTGGTCAAGCTTGCTTCTTCAAATCGCCGGGTTCTAGGCAAATGCTCGGGAATATAGAAAAAGGGCGTAGAAACGTCACTTTTCCTACAAAACAGGTTAGAACACATGAATTCGCCTAGAAGACGATATTAGCTCATAAAGTGGCTTAACAAAGCATAAATGACATACAAAACCGAGCTAAATTGGGGGTTAAAACCATACAAATATTCACTTATCAGGGCGCATGGTAGTTCAAAAAAAATGTAAAAGAATAATCGTTTGAAGCAAGAGCTTGTAATGAACTTAGAAAAAAGGTAGCTTGTGCTTTTTACTTACTCCTCAAAGAAGTACAACTTAGTTCATTTGATGACATGACGATATGCAAATGTCAAAATGCAAGAGCATAGCGACATTAGTTTTAACTAGCTAGGGACCGGTTTTATTTCGTGTCGCACGAGCGGCATGTGGGTTACGCGAGGCGCGTTGTTTTTTTGACCTACGTTAAGGGTAGTACCGTTTCAATTGGCATAGGTCAGTATGGTTAGCGAATATGTTCCCATCTAAGTCTGTGATTCTAACCGCACCCCCTGAGAGTATGGATTTGACTAAGAAATGTCCAGCCCAATTAGGTTTGAACTTTCCTCGTGAATCAACAAGTAGGAGAGCTCTGACTGATTTGAGCACCAAATCCCTTCTTTGATGTTCATGGACTTAACCCGTTTATTAAAGGCTCGTTTGATACGTGCCTGATATATCTTTACATTATGTAATGCGCGCAACCTTCGCTCGTCTAAGAGGACAAGTTCATCATATCTATCTTTCTTCCAATCAGCTTCCGGAATTTGACTTTCCAAACGAATACGTAGAGATGGGATTTCCAGCTATACTGGTTGTACAACTTCCCTCTCGTAAGTCCAATATAGAGAAGTGGTCCCAGTGGGTGTCCTAACTAAGGTGCAATAGCCCCATAATACGAAGGGTATTTTGCTTGGCCATTCGCGGTAATTGTCGATCATTTTCTTGAGGATTGTGACGACATTCTAATTAGCTGCCTCTACCGTGCTATTAGTTTGAGGTTTGTAAGGCGAGGAATGATGATGCCTTATTTTGTATTTGGCTAGAAACTGCTCAGTCTCGACCTGGAAATGTGATCCATTATCACTGATGATTTCACGTGCACAACCATATCGATAGATGATATTGGTTTGTATGAACTTTACCACGTTTTTAGCTTTTAGACTAGTGTAGGATGCTGCTTCGACCCATTTAGTGAAATACTCGATAGCTACCAAAATAAAACAGTGACCTCCTGTTCCGATTGTGGTGATATTCCTAATGATGTCGAGTTCCCAAGCAGAAAAAAATGACAAAGGAGAGGTCATGGTGTAAAGCATCGAGGGAGGAACATGCTGCACATTCTTGAAGATCTGGCAATTATGGCAGTGTCTGACGTACTTAATAAAATCTGACTCCATTATCGTCCAGTAATATCCTAAACGTGTAATTTTATTTCCCATCATGGGTCCGCTCATGTGGGGACCACATTCTCCATTATTAACTTCTTCCATTACCTTATGTGCTTGCGAACGATCAAGGCAACGCAAGATGACACCAAGAGGTGTTCTTTCGTACAATTCTCCTTGCATGTGGAGGTATTGAGAGGCTAGTAGGTGTATGGCGCGTTGTCCTCTATTTTCTATTTCTTATGGGTATGTAAAATTGAGTTTGAAGTTTAGAATGGTTTGGAACCAAGGTTCCTCTGGGCTTTCTTCTTCATCTATAAGCTGGTCCACATAGTCTGGTTCTAACCGCCATTCGATTCATAAAGGCATTTCGATCATGTTGTCTGACATATTGATCAAGGCTGCAAGTTTCGCAAGAGTGTATGTGAACTGATTCTCTTTGCGAGGTAGATGTAGATAACTGGCTTGATCAAATAATTGGGCGACTTGATCTATCCTAGCCTGATAGGGTGCTAGACTTTGAGTTCGAATATTCCATGATCCTGTAACCTGGTTAATGATCAAGGAGGAATCTCCATGAACTTGAAGATTCTTAATGCCTAAATTGAGTGCTTCTTGTAAACCAATGAGGCAATCTTCATATTCTGCTGCGTTATTTGTCACCTCCAAGTCGAGTTTGACAGATAGTACGGTTTGCTCACCTTCAGGAGAAATGAGCAATACTCCCACTCCAAATCCTCTTAAGTTCGACGCGCCATCAAAATAAAGGTCCCAAGAGTCTATACAGGTCTATAGTATGTCCTCGTCTGGAAATGACCACATGTCTAATGCTTGGGCATCATTGATAGGATTATCTGCGAAAAACTCAGCAACGGCGCGTCCATTTATGACTTTCACAGGTACATACTTGAGATCGAACTCTCAGAGCATTAAGGTCCACCTTTCCAAACGTCCGTTGAGAATGGGTTTCTCGAAGAGGTATTTGATGGGGTCCATTTTAGAGTACACCTTGATAGAGTAGCTAAGCATGTAGTGGCGTACCTTTTTTGTTGCCCACACAAGAGCGAGGCATGTCTTTTCGAGAGGTGTGTATTTACATTCATATTATAATAACTTCTTACTAAGGTGGTTGATAGCTCTTTTTTCTTTTCTAACGGTCTGCGCAAGCATAGCCCCCATGGCTGTTTCTGTGACTGTGAGATATAAACCAAGATGTTGATCTCATTGGGGAGGCATTAACACTGGTGGCTTAGCCAATATCTCCTTAATCTTGTCAAATGCTTTTTGGCAGTCGTCATCCCATATGGTATGATGTGTTTTCTTAAGCTTTTTGAAAATAGGTTCGCAAATGATAGTGAGTTCGATATGAACCGACTCACATACTGTACCTTTTTTAAGAATCCTCTAACCTCCTTCTCTGTTTGGGGCTGCGGCATTTCGATTAAGGCTTTGATCTTAGATTGATCAATTTCTATTCCCCTCTGGCTGACGACATATCCCAGAAGTTTGCCTGATGTTACTCCAAATGCACATTTTTGAGGATTGAGTCTCATGTTGTATTTGCGCAATATGAGGAAAAATTTGCGAAGGTTGTCGATGTGTCCCTTCCTGTCCTTGGACTTGACAATCATATCATCTACGTACACCTCTACTTCTTTATGCATCATATCATGTAACAACGTAGTCGCGGTGAGTTGATATGTAGCTCCGACATTAATTAGCCCAAATGGCATAACCGTGTAGCAATATGTGCCCCATTGAGTGACGAAAGCTGTCTTATGCGTATCTTCCTTGGCCATTTGGATCTGATTATACCCGGCATACCCATTTATGAAGGATAACAACGCGTGATCTGTTGTATTATCTACCAATATGTCGATATGTGGTAAAGGAAAATCGTTCTTGGGACTCGCATTGTTCAAGTCTCTGAAATCAACACAAACCCGGATTCGCCCATCCTTTTTGGGTACAGGGACTATGTTAGCCTCCAAGTCAGAATACTCGGAAACTTTGATGAACCCGGCTTTGAATTGCTTATCGACTTCTTCTTTGATCTTAGGAGCTCATTCAATCCTCATCCGACGAAGCTTCTACTTTACAGTTTTGAAACCTGATTTGATTGGAATCCAGTGCTCTGCAATATCTCTGTCGATCCCTGACATGTCCTTGTAAGACCAAGCAAAAATGTTTTTGAACTCGTGTAGGAGGTCAACGAAATTGGCCCTTTTGGTCGAGTTTAAAGTCGTCCCTATCCTAAGTTCTTGGGGGTTTTAGTTCAGTCCCTACGTTGATGGGTTCGATATTTTCTATAACTGGTGCCCCTTCCCCCTCCGGTAGTATTTATTTAATTATATATGGAGGTAGTTCGATTGAGTCTGGGTCAGGATCATCCTTATTGTCATCATAAATAGAATTGCATTCAGAAAAACACAAAGGAGTAAGCAGCATCTTATTTATTCGTATAAAATTTTGAAAATAGCTGAAACAAAGAGGCCATCTGTTCAGTAGTCACTGGCGGCAAGGGAATAGCTTCTGGGACATTCCCCACATTGCTGTTATTATTCGATGCTATGCTAGGAGAAACAAAAAGATGGGGGGTGACGACATGATGGAACATTCTAGGAACTTCGCTAGACTCTGACACTGACTCCAACTGTGACTCGAATTCGTTGTCTTTTGGTTCCCCTTTGAACATCTCACCTTCTCCTGTAGTGACCTTGAAGATCCTTCCTTGATTATTAGTCCACTTGAGCGACTTTTTCCATTTTTTTGGATGACTTGAGCCAGCGTTGATGATCAATGTTGAAGGGTTGAAATGCTCATCCTGAAGTATCATGGTAATGATCTCATCATGGTAATGTTTGGCTCATCTGGATGAACACTTGCTTGACTAGTTCCTGACATCTTGAAAACTAGGGCAAGAGGTCGACGACGAATCAAAACACGATCGACCATTCTAGCACACTTACTCAAAAGGACTCGACTTGTGAAGTGGGAGTGTGCCACTGTGCTAAGTGAGTTTTGAAAATGACAAGATTTGAAATGTTTGTCCTAAGCAACCGTAGTGTGGTTGTAGGAGTGTCGACTCGAAGTGGAGAAAAGAAGATTTTGACTGAACATTGGGCAGAGTTTCGACTCATTTTGCGCTACTTTAGGCCACCTTTGAAAATGCTTTACATTTTTGAAAAGGATTTATTTTTTGAAAAGTTCATCATGGTTTTATTTACAAAATGGTGATCACGTATAGGTTATACACATTTATACAAGCATTATAATAGTATGTTGAGTGCATTTAAAAGGGTTTTGGCTTAAAGGGTGGGTTGCCATACCAAGCAATCAAACCCTGGTATGTGAAGAGGTCTGTGACAAACATGCGTAAGGTCGGTTCCTAGTCCATTTCCTAGATAAATGAAAGCCCTCGATACAAACATGAGTATGCACCATGGTATGGTTGACGTCAATCGCTATCCACCCTTAAGGCCAGATTAGAATTTGGACTGTCCAGACGGGACAGTAAGTCGAAATGGGTTGGGTTGGGCTTAGGTAGGCCGAATAAAATGACCTAAGAAGGTCGAGTAATGAATACTGAAAACTGTCTCGTACAAACTATTCCCTAACCTTGTTCAAGTGTCACCCTGGGTAACACGTAAGTTTAAATTCCCCAGCGGAGTCGCCAAACTGTGGTACATGGGGATGGGGACCACAGAGGGGCGCGCTTGCAAGGACAAGCGTAAAAATACGCATTTGTGGAGTCGCCACAAATCTAAATTAAAACTATAAAACAAGAACCACTATACAATATTCTGTACACGTGTCAGTCTCTGGTGAAAAATTTTCCCGCCTAGGTATTAGCTTATGCTAACCCTAATAATATCTTTGTCATATAATTTCTTCAGTCATCTCTCTCAAAATTAGACTGTAACTTTATACCCAAATTATAATTTTCCAATTCATCATGGTTCTCTCCTTATCAAACTCTTATGAAAAATCTCATGTAAGTCTTTTTGTCACTCTTAATTTATTATTTTCAGCAGCATACTTATAAGTTATGACCATAGTCTGCTTTGTAGCACTTCTGGAGTCCTCGACATTCAATTAGATAGCATATTGTATACCAATTTCGACATTATTTCATTCGTTGTCTACCAAATCCATTCAAAATTTACTATCATTCTCTGTCAATTATTCGTCAAGTTATTTTTCAATGATTTTTTCAGGCTTTCTACGACCACTTCAAGAAAATAACAGATTTATTGACACATTGAAAAATTTGAAGAACAATTCAAGTCGAAGGGGTAATTCGACCACGAGTTTACTTATATCTCATTAAGTAAGTTTTTTCAATTGATCTGATATATATTCAAATACGTTGTTCCTTGATATTTTTGTTCCATTGTAATGTGAAACTTTTTAATTTATTCCGGAATAAAGCGGATACTCCGTATAATTTATTTTGAATATTATGTATCTTTAGTTCTTTATTAAATAAATAAATACTACGTATATGACAATATAAACCCTTAATATATGGACTATGGATTATGTCAATTATAATCATTGCCTCATATTAAGAATTTATTTTACCCTATTTTCTTAAGCACAAGCCAATGGCATAGACCAGACAAGTTGCCAATTTTTTTACGTAATTTCACTTGCATGGTGAGTCTTTTTGACAATAAATTTGTCTTTGAAGTTGATTTTTTAAATGCACTATTACATGTGAATTTATTTAGTTTTTAAATGTATTATTACATGTGAATTTATTTATCCTCTTCTATGTTTTCCCTGTTTACAACCCTTCATTTGCTCATTAGTTATTACCATAGTTAGTTCTTATAATTGCCCTTTATACGCAATATATTTTTTGTTTATCTCTATTGTTTACAATAAATGGGATTTGGTGATGGTCATCTGTGATTTTAGCATGAGCATGAAACTTGAACATGTTGTAGGTTACATTCGCATGAAAGTTACGGTGAAATAACTAGATTTATATATGTAGGGATTTTGTTATTGAGAGAAAGAAACATAATGTTACATTGATTCATTTAGCAGCCCTTTTGTTATTGAAATTACATGTACTACATTTATATATTCAACATCTCTACTCATGTATACTTCTGCTTGATTTTTCAGCTATTAGTCATTTGGTTAATGGTTATCGACTTTTCCTATATTTTTTATTATGATGACATCGCTTTGTCTCTTTTCTCTTTTTTCAAGCTTTATACTATGCTCTTTTAGAGTTATAGTTGTATATAGTATACAAAATGTTGCTGATAAGGGTAAAGTCGCGTCACCTTAATCAAAGTAAACCTAAATCACTACTAACTAATAGTCAGCGGTAAGCAAGGTATCGAATCCACAGGGAGGCGGTAGTATTCTAATATGTTAAACTAGGTTTGTCTCTATAGTAACAATTTCGGAGTTTTGAGATTTGTGTTCTAAACTAATAGCAAACAATAACAATAAATAACAACAATAACAATAAAAGGTTGAAAACAATATGATTAAAAGTCTAGGGTCTTAGGTTCACTAGGATTATTATTCAGGGGTAAGGGTGTAATCAACTATCATGCAATAAAGTTATCTAAGGTCACAAAATCGGTCGATTCAATTATGTCATTTAGATCTACAATTTAACATTCGATCGCTATCATTAAACGAGTTCTATTCAATTATCGTAGCCTATCTTAGTCTTAACCCGGTCGGTGTCAATCCTAATTTGCGAGACTTAGCTAATTAATCCTGGCCAGTACTTAAACAACTAGAATTAAAACGATAATCAAACGATAACCATGCAATTGCAATTCAATTAATTGATCTACCCCTTCTAACAATCCTAGATCCCCTTTCAACCCTAGAAAGGAATTTAGCTACTCATAACAATATTAATAACAACGATAATAAATAAAGCAAACATGATTAACAATAATGAAAGGATTAACAAAGAATAATTAAAGAACTAGAAGGTAACTAATTGAATAACAAAGAAGATTAAAGAATACCGATTACAAGCTTGAACTAAAGACAATAGTCTTGATGAATAAAATCCAGAGGCAAGCAAACTAATTTTTAGGGTTTCTAATATTAAAGCATACCTAATTATGAAAGACGAGCTTCCCTTTTATAATAACAATCTAATTAACTAGGTTAAACTAATTTTAGGAAAGCTGAATTCTGTCAAAAACTGGGTTGCTCGATCGAGCAAAGGTATGTTGCTTGATCGAGCAACCTTCAGCCCGACTCGATCGAGCAAAGGAATGTTCGATCGAGCAGCCTTCAAAATGGCTTGCTTCTTCGTTTTTCTTCATTCCTTCTTTACCGCTCTCGATTCCCGTTCCTAACCTTCTACGATCCAACTCCGCCATGCTCCATATCAACTCAAAAAACTCCAAATGCATCCAATCTGCATTAAAACATAACAGAAGCGGCATAATCGATATTCTAGCTAAAATAGCATAGAAATAAGCATGGAAAGACGGTAAATCAAGTTATATGTAACTAAGGGAAGCATAAAATATGTGTATAAATAAAGATCATCAAACTCCCCCAAACCAATGATTTGCTTGTCCCTAAGCAAAGCACTCAATATATACAAGGACAAACATACAAATGGTGAATGAAAAACTAAAAGCTAAAGTTATTGCACATACAAATCCCAAGCTATCCATATCTATAACAAAGTAATAACCAAGTTGTACCAATAAAACATATTCAAAGGCACGGGAGAGTAGAAAACGCAGCTCATATTCCAAGATTTTACATGATACCGTAGTATAGACAAAAACCAAATACCTTTCAATCTTGCAAGGCTGAATTTGTCGGATTCTCGCGGATTCAATCATGCACTCATACTTTTTTGTAGGGGTGAGTTTTGTAAAGATAGAAAGAAATAGAAACACTCACTCAACTTATGAAACATGCATGCATTCTAATGTGAAAGTAATTTCCCCAACTAATACGCATTCGCTAAAAAGCACATGAATCAGGACAACAAGGGAGGCTAATGGGTGAAGGTATAGAAGTGGATTGTGCCAAGGCATGTTTGGGAATGTGGGGTTAAGACCGGTAGTCGCAGCGACACTTACCAAAAAAAATCTACAAGACTAGCACAAACCAACACCGACTAGAGAAATCATCTTAAACTTTGACAGCACAAGAGAGATATCGATATTGCTCTCTGAAAAATGCATTAGACTCTAGTATATTCCCTTTAATTATCCCTTGAACAATTCAATGAAGCAACATATATTTCTTTCTTTGTTCCTCTTTCTTTTCCTTTTTTCTTTTCTTTTCTTTTTCTTTTTTCATATTTTTTTCTTCCATCAAATCCTTTGCTTCATAACATTTCTCAACAAAGAAAATAAATGACACAATAGCCAACATACTTGCTACACCCGTTTGATATTCTTTTTAGAAATCTCGACACAACCATAGTAGACAAGTAGATAAGAAAAACATGCAACTGCGACTGTCCCGATAAGGTAGGCAAATTTTAGGAATGTAGCAATTAGATAGGTTATGAAAGAGGCTACAAAAGGTTCAAATGGGCTAAACATAAAGAACTCAATAATAAGGGTATAAAATCAAGTCTTTTTGGCTATGTGAGGCTTATTTGAACAAAAAGAACCGCCTTTCCTCATACACTTATCAAACGAACGCGTATAATATCAAGAAACGAATGTCACACTTATGCAATTTGATGTTACATATTCCACAAGGAGTATCACACTCAAGCCTAAAGACAATGAGACCAGTTTATTAATGTTCCTGGCATAGGAAGCTCTATAGACCTCAGAATTTTAAGTGGTTTACCAATAAAAATCGGCCAAATCTAAATAGCATAAGGTATGTCAAAAACGGTCAAGACTTGTCCTATGAGCTTTGTTTTCAAAAGTAGTAAGTCAAAACAATGTACATGGACAACTTATTTAGGATTCAAATGCAGAAACAATGCAAATTATCATCATTGTTATTCAACTTCACCAAGACTCGACCTAATAAAATAAAAAAAACATGTTTTTGAATTTTGTAATTTTTTCAATTTTTATGATTTTTTTTTGTTTTTTTCTTAAAATAAACACACAGCGAAAATAAACACACAACATAAATAAAGACTCTCCCCCAAACCTAAATGTCACAGTGTCCTCAGTGTGACGCTAACAGCACAACAATCACACAACAACCAACATCAGCAACCTAAAGGACACAACTAACAAAGGGAAAAGGGGAAATAACTAAAAGAAAATACAATAAAAGAAAGTATAAGGATAGATAATACCAGCTTATATAGACATAGTCTCCCCCAAACCAGCTGCAAAATGGGGGGAGTAGTGATCAGCTGTCACTAATGCTCATCAGTCGGGTTCAAGTTCAGGTTTCGTTACCTCGGTAACCTTAGGGGGGTTACCCAAGCTATACACCTTTTGTAACTTGCATTCCTCTCCTGTCAGCAGTTTTTCCATCTCAACTACTGTCTTACTCCGTGAGCTTCCAGCTTCAGCAGTGCTGGAAATTAAGGCGATCTCCAGAGGATCCCTATTCAAACATAAAGAGAGAAAGTCATCAACAGTCAAATCCACAATATCGACCCTATGACAAGTCTCTTATAGCATAGGGTGTTTCATTGCATTATCTAAGTTGAAATTGATAGTGTCATCCCCCACTGTTAGTGTAAGTCTCCCATTCTTAACATCTATAACCGCCCCCGTAGTATGGAGGAATGGTTATCCCAAGATGATAGGAATTTGGGTGTCCTCAGCCATATCTAAGACAACGAAGTCAACTGGTATGAAAAACTTCCCTACTCTAACCGGTACGTCTTCTAAAATTCCCAATGGGTGTTTAATAGAACGGTCGGCCATTTGTAAGGTCATGGTTGTAACAGTAAGTTGACCCATATTAAGCTTTTTACATATGGAAAATGGCATTATACTAACAATAGCCCCTAGATCACAAAGGGCTTTATCAATAGCTAAGCATCCTATATTACAAGGAACAGAAAAACTCCCTGGATCCTTCAGCTTAGGTGGTGATCTGGGTTGTAACACAGCACTGCATTCCTCAGTAAATGCAACCGTCTCCACTTCATTAAAGGACCGCTTCCTTGTCAATATGTCTTTCAGAAATTTTGTATAGGCCGGCACTTGAGTGATCAACTCAGTAAATGGTAAACTCACTTGAAAATTCTTGACCACTTCCATAAACCTTCCAAACTGTTTATCGAGCTTGTATTTATGTTGACGGTGCGAAAAAGGAAGTGTAATGGCGATTGGGTCGGCTTCTTTTGCTTTTGAAGATAAATTAGAGGACGTATAGGTCTGATCAGGGGTTGCTCGATCGAGCAAAGGGGTTGCTCGATTGAGTTTTTCGGAACAGGAACTTTCAGGAAATTTTCGAGCAGAATTTTCTGAATTTCTCTGGGTTGCTCGATCGAGCAGAGGGGTGTTCCTCGATCGAGCAACCTCCTTTTCAGCCCCTTTTTCGCTGTTTTTCGAACCTTGACCAGCAGCTTCCATACTCTCATCGGTTTCATCCCCTTTTATTGCAGGGCCTTTGTAATGGGTCCTACTCTTCAAGGTGATAGCATTGGCTTGTTCATGTGGAGGGTGTCCTTGAGGAGGAAGATTACCCGGTTGTTTGTGTGGATTTTGAATTGCCAATTGGGCAATTTGAGTATCCACTAACTTGTTATGCGCGAGCAATTGAGAAATCTGAGCATCTTGCTTTTGTTGTATCATGAGACTTTGCTGCAATATGGCTTTCAATTCCGCCATATCATTACTTGGAGGTGGTGGAGGTGGAGATTGTTGAAAGTTTTGGTCTCCTTGATTGGAACGGTTATAGTTACCTTGGGAATTGCGATTATGAGGAATCACGTAAGAGGAACCTTGTTGCTGAGGTGGCGGCGGGGTAGGATTAAGAACATTCTGACTTTGGTAGGAGAAATTTGGGCACTCTCTCGTCCTTTCATCATAAACGTTAGAGTACGATGTACCTTGCTTAAAAGAATTGAAAAACAAGTACTTGTTCAACCGTAATCATACACTCTACCGCATTATACCTCATGATACCACATCTTTTACAGGTTAACTCTTGTTGAACCATGGCATGAACCGTTTGTTTATTTTCCAAGGATTTTGAAGTTTGTAATTCGGCAATTTTAGCAATTAATGCCTCCAACTGAGCTGCAACGGCATTGTCTGAACCTCCTCGCCTCGCATTACCCCTGGGATTTCCATACTCAGCAGTGTGAGTAGCCATCTCATCAATCAACTTCCAAGCATTAGCATCAGTAGTGTTATTTTGGAATCTTCCATTGGCAGCAGAATCTAGCAATGTTCTCTGATCATCATATAACCCATTGTAAAACTAGTTGCATAGGAACCAAGTATTAAAACCATGATGTGGAACAGACTTGACAAGCTTTTTGAAGCGAACCCATGCCTCAATGAAGTTCTCAGTGGGACTTTGTTTGAAACTTGTGATTTGACTTCGAATGGCATTGGTTTTCTGTGGCGGAAAGTATCTTTTATAGAATGCAAGAGCCAAAGAATTTCAATCGGTGATGCCAAGTGCTTCCATATCTAACTCACTCAACCAATCTTCTGCCCCGTCTCGTAGTGAAAAGGGGAATAACACCAACTTGATCTGATCTTGCGTTATCCCACCCGTTAAAGGAATAGAGCAACAATAATTGGTGAATTTCTCCATATGTTTCGCAGGATCCTCAGCAGGGCTTCCTCCAAACATGTTTCGCTCCACCAAAGAGATATAAGATGGACGAATCTCAAAAGTGTTATTACCCGTAATAGGGAGTTTAAATCCCTTGGTAATAGATGCAACGGTAGGCTCCGAATGGCTGGTTAGAGTAGGCATGGTTGTAGTGGGTGCAAAAATATGTGTCTCCTCTTCTAAGGATGGTTTTTCTGCGACGAATTCGGCGTAAATTGTGTCAAGCGTACTCAAGTCTTCCGCTTCTTGAATTTCCTTCCAAAAGTTTCGTCTAACTCGGAGAGTCCTTTCTGGTTCGGAATCGTAGGGTACGAGATCGGACCTAGAACACCTGGGCATAAACAAAAACAAAAGATAAGGATGAGAACGGTCTCAAGGAACTTAGGTTCCCTGAGACGAAGAAAAAGACAAACTAAGTAGAAAAAAACAGAAAACTGTTGCCTCCCCGGCAACGGCGCCAAATTTGATAAGGGTAAAGTCGCGTCACCTTAATCAAAGTAAACCTAAATCACTACTAACTAATAGTCAGCGGTAAGCAAGGTATCGAATCCACAGGGAGGCAGTAGTATTCTAATATGTTAAACTAGGTTTGTCTCTATAGTAACAATTTCGGAGTTTTGAGATTTGTGTTCTAAACTAATAGCAAACAATAACAATAAATAACAACAATAACAATAAAAGGTTGAAAACAATAAGATTAAAAGTCTAGGTTCTCAGGTTCACTAGGATTATTATTCAGGGGTAAGGGTGTAATCAACTATCATGCCATAAAGTTATCTAAGGTCACAAGATCGGTCGATTCAATTATGCCCTTTAGATCTACAATTTAACATGCGATCGCTATCATTAAACAAGTTCTATTCAATTATCGTAGCCTATCTTAGTCTTAACCCGGTCGGTGTCAATCCTAATTTGCGAGACTTAGCTAATTTATCTTGGCCAGTAATTAAATGTAACAACCCGGATTTTCAAAACAAAAGAAATACCTTAATAATTAAATAATCCATCAGAGTACAAAGATGAATAGGGTCAAGGTGGCGGAAACACCTAACCAATCCGGATCGATACTCAAATCAAAAACTAAACTAATACATTATTAATAATTCTTATCTTAAATAATTCCTAAATAAATTATTCGTCTTGCCACAAGTCTCTCCAGCCCAACATCCAGACAAGCAGCAGCCAATTCAACCTGAGAATGGGGGGTCGACAATCAGTCGGGAGTAACTAGATGCTCTCCCAGTCATGTTTACAACCTGCTGAATTAATAACAATATATAATAATAGACAGTAATCATAAATGACATGTGAAGCAATCTATACAATATGACGTACATTCGAACTTACCAAGACTGAACGAAACCTACATGAATGCAATCCTGCAGACCTAAACCATATGCAACCACTAGACCATGAATACATTCAAGACCCAAAGTAGCACACGATCCACAGCAACGTAAGGCACAATGCTAGCATGAAAGCATAGCGAATAGAGCGAACGCCCGTTAGAGCGTATAACCACTGCCTCTAACTTGCCAGAGCGTATAACCACTGCCTCTAGCTGACAGAGCGTATAACCACTACCTCCATCGGTGTGGAGCGTATAACCACTGCCTCCACGGTACTATGTATAGCGTATAACCACTGCCTATATGTCTAAGACCTGGCCAGACCCTCGATGCATTAACTGTACATCGAACGACACTCGAGGACCAGAGCGTATAACCACTGCCTCTGATACCCCCTCGAACATAGACCAAAATAAACCCCCGAAGGGTAGCGTTTGTTCATTCCGTGTAGTATATAACTGATACTACCGTCATCTATTCAACCAGCAACAAACAAATGCACAGTACAACTGACTGTACAAACCAATGCGTGAACAACGTCACGACTCAACATATGAACAGTATAAATGACTGTCCAACAATGCGTGAACAATGTCACGACTCAACTCAAGAATAGTATAACCGATACGATATGCAAACATAGCGTTATAGTCCAGCTGACTATAACACTACACATAAACAAGCACAGAAGACTAAGGTTATAGTATCTTGACCTATAACATTATACCTCAAAGGTCATGTTATAGTTCGAGTTACCATAACACACCAGACACAAAAGCATATAACATCCAATGTTATAATACCACCAACTATAACCTTCACTAAACTTTAGTGAAGTTATAGCAACTTCAGCTATAACCTTCACTCAACTTTAGTGAAGTTATAGTAACTTCAGTTATAACTTTGGTTAAGCTTGTCACGTTATATTATCATCAACCATAACCCTCGCTTAACTCCAGCAGAGTTATAGTATACCACCTATAACTTTGGTTAAGCTTGTCAGGTTATAATATCATCAACTATAACCCTCGCTTAACTCCACCAGAGTTATAGTATACCACCTATAACTTTGGTTAAGCTTGTCAGGTTATAGTATCATCAACTATAACCTTCACTTAACTTCATCAAAGTTATAGTATCTTCAGCTATAACTTTCACTCAACTTTAGTGAAGTTATAGCACTTCAAGCTATAACTTTATACGTGCGAGGTTATAGTATCATCACCTATAACTCGCTTCCATCACGGGTTAGTCCTCTATAACAAATTCACCGAGGGGTCGACTCCACGGTACAAACCGCCATGTCACCACAACGAGTCTTGTTATAGTACACCGCACCATAACGTCACTTTTAAAGTTATAACTCAAATAGGTATAACTAGGGTAGCTTACATGCAAAGTTATAGTAACTTCAGCTATAACCTTAATGATGTAAACCAAAACCCTAATTTCTCAACATAAGCAAACCCTAGCCTCTCCCACAAGGAGAAGCCAAAACCCTAGGCCACGGCCAACCCTAGGGGCCGCTCCTCCAAAACGACGCTAGGGTTCGCGAGTTGAACCCTAGTTCGCGCACCAAATAAATAAATGGAATCATAAGCATAAATAACCACACAAACAATTAATCATACCATCAATCATTATATCATGTTAATAATTCACTTTCTGTAAACACAATTAAAGGAAAACACCTAGTTACCTTTTCAGCGTAAAATCTACGATAAATCCTCTTCTAGAATATAACAATCTTCCTCCGGATTGTCCACAAAGCCTTCACCATCATCATCAACACGTGCCAACAACAATAATGATCCTAATTAATAATCTAGCGCATAAAACTACGAAAAGATGGAAATAAAATATAAAAATTACAACGATTGAAGAATAGATTGGCTAGGATCGATCTAGGAACGAAGATGAATGATTAATGATGAAGAAATATGGAAGAAGGGGCACGAAACCCTAGGTAAAGTGGCTGCCACCACACGGCACAAAGGGAGGAAGGAGAAGAGAGAATTAGGTTTAGGGTTTTCAAATAAAAGAAAGGGAAGGAGGCTAGGTTTAGCTTGGTATTTATAGAGAAGCTAATGGGCACTAGGGTTTATTTAGAAAATAGGCCCAATAAGAAATAATAAGCATACCTAATTATGAAAGACGAGCTTCCCTTTTATAATAACAATATAATTAACTAGGTTAAACTAATTTTAGGAAAGCCGAATTCTGTCAAAAACTGGGTTGCTCGATCGAGCAAAGGTATATTGCTCGATCAAGCAACCTTCAGCCCGACTCGATCGAGCAAAGGAATGTTCGATCGAGCAGCCTTCAAAATGGCTTGCTTCTTCGTTTTTCTTCATTCCTTCTATACCGCTCTCGATTCCCGTTCCTAACCTTCTACGATCCAACTCCGCCATGCTCCATATCAACTCAAAAAGCTCCAAATGCATCCAATCTGCATTAAAACATAACAGAAGCGGCATAATCGATATTCTAGCTAAAATAGCATAGAATTAAGCAAGGAAAGACGGTAAATCAAGTTATATGTAACTAAGGGAAGCATAAAATATGTGTATAAATAAAGATCATCAGTTGCTTTTCATGATTAAATAGGACTTGGGGAGAGATTAGCACAGCGAGCCTTAAATTTAAATTTTTGTACTCTGTAATTATTTTCTAGAGCTTTGGATGAAATTTGATACTTCCACTGTTCCACTAGGATGTATACATTTCATTAAAATACTCTTCAAAAATGATTAAAAAAGTATACATTCTAATGGAACAGAGAAAGTATTGTGTTACTAATATTTTTATCTTGAAATTATAGTGATTCTAATTTGATTGCAACTTCGAGGCTTTGTAATTTGAGATCTCATTTTGCTTAACAATGATATCTTGGAGTAATTTAGCTTTAGATTAACTAAAGTATTGAGTTTATTCATCATATCATTTCAACTGACGATTTAAGTTTTGTGAGCACGGGAAACTACATATCAATCGTTTATTACATGTCACGGTGGAAACCAAATGTTATTAGCACTGACTTAGTAGAGTATAAATTAGCCACCTTATATGTCATCAAGCAATTAGGTATGTTTAAAATCCTAACAATGGTTATGCGGTTATTTTATTATGACTGTACTCATAATTAGAGTACAAACAACAAAGTTGTATGTTGTTTCAAGACCCAAGGGATCTCATATATGACCGGGTTAAAGGGGTTAAATGTAGATTGACTTTCTCATGAGCTCCTTAAATCAAGATAACTATGCACAATTTTTTCCTTATGATGCTACTGTATAATACTCCGTATTATAATTTCCAAGTCCGCATTTGTGGAGGGGATTTGTTACTGTTCAACATCTCTTTTGTGTTGTCTTTCCCCTTCTAATCAATCATCATTTGTTGCTTAGTCATGTATGGAAATGACTTTGATACTGATATTGTCTTCTCAACTTATTGCTTAGGCCGGATAACATCCACCTCGACAACGGTACTAAAAAGCGGAAGAGGTCCAGCAACAAGTTGAAGAAAATCTAATCATGGAGGCAAGGCTAAAACTAAAAAAATCATCTATGGAAATATCCTAAGCTGTACTGTGAAAGAATTAAAATTGTCATCAATTTCTGAGGAACAAGTGACTTCAAAGGCATAGATTCATCAGCCAGACAAGGAACAATATATCTAGGGGTAAGACTAATTTATTGTGGAGTATGATATCTTATTGTTGAGCACTTGTGCATGGCATGTTAGATTGGTAGGGTGAAAAGGAAGAGTTGTTTATTATATGGTTCATGAGTTCACCATCATGTTGCTATAAGTGACCGCACTTATATTTTTGAATATGTTAGAAAACGTAGTCGGGTTCAAACATCAAATTGGTTTATTCAACTTCTTGCTTGGACTCTAGGAGATCTTGATTTTAGTCTGAGAGTATTTATTCCATCATTTTGGTAATAGTTTACATAACTTCCTTAATATATGGTCAAAAAGATGTTTTTTTTACGATTCTTACCCACGTCATAGTGCCCTCATTTGAGCCAAGAAATAAAATGATATAAAAATAAGTATTTTATGTTTATACTTCTCTTTTTCACTCCTCTATTTCAAAGTACTTTAGAAATGAATATAAAATAACTTACATAATGGAATAGATAAATATGAAAAATGATCATTTCCTTTTTATTTTTGTTTATTTCCTCTCTCAAGGATTACTATATTACATATCCCAATTTCCACTTATTAACCTTTTCATTCTTGAAATGATTTACAATTACCCGATCGGACTCAAAGTTTTTCCGGACTATTAAAAGGCAAAAGACATCATTCTCTTGTAAAAATGGAGAGCACATTTGTTCAATAAATATCTTGCTCATGGGATCCGTCATCTTGCTAATGAGGCAAGTCTTCCAAAGATTTAGTAATGTTGATCTCTGATTTTTTATTTGACTAGAATTACGATGTGAAAGTGTGAATAATAACTATTATTCGTCTAAAGTTATTCATCTAAGCTATTTTACTATTTCATCTGGCAAAAAAGGTTCGTATACAATTGTAAACATGTGCTGGTGTTAGTTTATGTTACGTTTTTTTGAATACTTGATTTTTTTGGTAATAGGGCATTTCTAATTTTTAGTCACCACATCTAGACCTAGCAAAAGGAACCCGACACGAATGACCCGACCCGAATGACTTGACCTGAAAAGGCTGATCCGAGACCCGAAACTAACCCGAGTTGCAAAACCCAAATATAACCCGAAATCCGAATTAACCCGAAGCGTGGCGACCCGAAATTGACCCGGCGACCCGAAATGAGCAGATCCGAAACTAATAATCCGAAATGACCCGAAAAAATATAACTCTAATTGAACAAAAAAGACTTGAAATGACTATATGCCCCTTCTTTTTCTTAATTATTGACCCGAAAATGACCCAGGCCCGAAATAACCTGACCCGTTGACCCGATCAACTTACCAGAAAATCACCCGAAACCCGAAACAACCCGACCTGTCCCGAACTAACCCGATAATATGATAGACCCGAACTGGCCTGACCCGAATTGACCCGACCCAAACCCGATCTGGTTGACCCTTTTGCAAGGTCTAACCACATCCATTAATTTAATCCAATGTAATAATGACTGCTTATAAACCCAAATAGCTATCGTAGAAACTTTGCACATACCCTCAAATAATAAACTTTTTAATGTTTTGTTTCTAAAATTCTTTTAAATATACTCGTGCAACTGCACAGGTCCTAAACTAGTGTTTATGGAAAATTGGAACCGTTCGAATACATTATGCCATGTCAAGACACAAAGTGGTGACATGAACACTAAGAACTCGTTACCCTTAGCATTCTATGTCTAGAATGACTCTCATGGATGCCAACGAACACGGATGTTCACATAGATCTGGAGTAAGGGGTGAGGGTACGTATTAGAAAGCTCTTTAATCGAACACCTAATCCCGCCCGCCTCGATAGCAGCCTCTTCTAATGATTAGGGAAATTGATTGTATTTGATATGCTATCGATTATATGCATGCAATGCAACATCCAACATTTTAATCCTAGCATGTGAATCAGACTATGTCGGTGAACATGTAATAAGCACTCAATTATGTCAAAATTGGGAATTTAGAATTAATTATATATGAGGGAGATCCAAAATCATACAATTACAATGATTAAACAAGATTACGACGTATTACAAAGGATTACAAAGATTACGAGATCCACGTCAGAAATATATTCGAAACGGAGATTTGAAGAAAAGGAAAAGATCTGAAAACTAAAAGTGACAGATTAGGAGCGATATTATGACTAATAGTTAGTTAATTACGTAATTAAATCTATGTCAAATCGAGAATGGAAGTTCAGGGACATAAGTCAACCCAGAACAGACGCAAGGCTCATTGCGTCTGTTCTTGAGCTGAGTTCTGGCTATGAAGTCAGAATGGCGAGTAGTTAACGTTCCTTTGTATATTTACGATTGATTACTGACCTATAACTTGAGTATAAGTGTTTTAAGATATTAGTTACACTATAATTTGTATCAATAATGAATTCCAGAGACTCGATATGAACTAATCGAATCTCTAAGACCCAATTTTGATTTAAAGGCGAAAACCCGCAAATATCGAATTATTAGGAATTTAGATTGAGAGCAAAACGTTTTATGTGATAGATTATGTTGAAATACGGCTATATAAGAAGAAAAGAGAGGAAAATAAGAAAAGGAGGACAAAACAGAACGAAACCGCGGGAACGAGAGGAAGAAGATGAAGAGCAAGAGTAGGGCAGCCTCTGGAAGAGGCGCAACAGACGCTGCCACCCTTCGAGGAGGCGCAACTTCTACTGTGTTTCTTCTCGACGTCTGATGACTGTTATTTCGTAAAAAAAAAAGGTTTTGTAAAAAGATTTGGAATTTACTTCTGACGTGAATCTTACATTAACTAAGCGTAAAATAAAAAAAGATGGGATTTACACCCTCAGACTAGTTGTTTGACGAAACGAGATTAACTATGTTAGCGTTTAGTGATTGCTCGACTCGAATGTACGTAGAAAGTTCCCTTGTTAGAGGATTTAAGTTGATTGATCGAATTAGTTGATTGTGTAGTGGTAAAATTGGTCGGTCATGCAACAAGACGGGTACCCAAAATGATATGAGTTTACGTGGTCGATTGATTAAGCACGTAGGCGTCGAAAGTTTAGAGCAAAGTCTAGAATGCAAAGAGAGAAGAGAAGGGTAGAACACTCAAACTTCAATATACAGGGATCTTCGACCGGCTGGGGATCAATACTCCGAAAACAACACCAATTCAATACCAAAACATACCAAACTCAAACCCATTTATATTTATCAACATAACTCATCATTTATCAACACTCCGCACAACACATGGGGATCAACACATCCAACTTACATTAATTAAACCGTCATCAATGTCTTTAAAGCATTTTCACACAACTAAGAGATGAATTAGTACAAGAAGAACCAACTTTCACCGTGAGAATATATATGAATATAATTCAATATTTTCAAAATGTAAGAACATCAATTCATATCAATAGCTAATAAAGAGTTTGTCTTTCTCATAAATAGTACTCTAAAACACATAGAAAACACGTAAAAATGTGATATCGAGTAGCCCGTCAACATTACCTCATTTAACGCTCCAAATAAGCTATCGTCAAGCAAACTAACGATATCAATGGATTTCCTTTAATCGAATCTTCAAAATCCACCTTTTACCGACAATTAATATGCTAAGAAACCTAAGCCAAAATTCTGGAAAATTTGGTCTTCAAAGAAAGTTAAAAGTTTTAATATTTTATTAGCTAGAAAGAAGGAGGATGGTGAGAGGATTCCGAAACATTAAAAGGAATTGAATTCTGTTAAGAAACGAAGAAATTATGTCTGTCTTAAGATTAGATCTAGAAAAATGGGTTTTATAAAAAGTTGGAGGAAAGGGATATTTTATGGTATGGAAAGAAAAAGGAAAATAAGAGGAGAATATTGATGTAAAAATCGTCAAGTTTCGTTGAGAGACGAATAAATGACATCATTCTTAAGTTTATGAAGATATGGAGCTTTAATAGAGATTTTTGACTAAATGGAAGGGATGAAGTTTGTTGAAAAATGATGGGAAGGAGAAATTTTATGGTGGGTTTGTTTTGAGAAGGTGGGTAATAATATGCCCAATATTCAAGGTGGGTACTATCCACTCGGATTTTCGAGTAGAGTCCGATTATGGGCTCATAACGGACTGAAATGCGACGATTTCTACCCAACTAAACTAAATTCAATTTAACATTAATTTAAAACTTCGAAATCATAAATTATCGATTTAAAAATATTTTAACCAATAAATGTAAAAGAATAATTATAAAATTTACGACTTTAGTAAATTACCCATTATTATAAAATCAGGGGTGTTGCAGTTTTAGCTATGGATCCACTAACACCCAGCAACAAGGCCCTTGGTGTTCTCCAAAAAATTGAGAAACATGAATGTCTTAATAATGTTTCTAATTAGTTAATGGTGTAATCTGCTGCTTATACTTCCAAGAAGTATATTGGTTGACCTCGGAGAAGTGTTCTTTGTCCTATTGATGTACCAGAATTCTCAAATTACTGTACTCATTGTGAGAAATTTGGTCATGTGATTGATGATTGTTGAGATTAAAAACTTGTACTTTCTGTATCATAAAAGGACAAATAGTTAAAAGATGTTATAAGTTTAAAGCTTTCAACGCCAAAAAGGGAAATCCAAGCTTTCTAATGCATCTAAAACTGTCAATCATGCTCAGACCTCATTTTAAAATCAAGATGATGGATATGAGGATGTTTCTGCTATTGAGTTTTCATTTGCTGGGAAAGGTCATACTTCTATTCAAGGATCTTCTCACACTGTCCGTTCTGATACTATTCAAGGTATTATAAACACTATCATGAGCAGGTTATGAAGGCTATTTCAAGCAATTCATCTAATGACGACAGTTCCCTTAAAGCCTCTGTAAACTTTGCTGGTATGACTAGATTCCTCAAGCTTGTACTGTTAATCTTCATTATAATACATTAGATTGGATTGTTGATACGGGTGCATCAAATCATATGATTTCTGACTTAAAGTTATTGCATAATGTTCATAAGTTGCATAAACCTGCTTATGTAGCTCTTTCTGATGGATCTGTTAGAACTTTATATCACGTTGTACAGATTAACCTTACTGATAGAATAATATTACATAACGTTTTATACATTCTCGACTTTAGACAAAAATTATTATCTTTTTAATAAACTTATATCTTCTTATGGCTTAATTGTTTCATTCTTGAACACTAAATGTTTGTTTCAGAACCCTTCAAATAAGGAAATTGTTGTTGGAGCTCATGAAATTGGCGATCTATATAAACTTGTTGTTGATGTGAAACCTGGTACGAGTTTTTCATTACATTTTAGTTCAATTTTAGCCTGCAATGTAATTACTAATACTTATATTGATCTTGTTCATGCCAGATTTGGTCATAGTTCTTTAGAAAAGCTAAAGCATGTACCTGGTATTTGTTTCAAAAATATTAATAAAAGAAACTTGTATATTTGCTACCTTTTAACATAAGTTTCTATGCTTAGCTTATTTTGATCTTGTTCATTTACAACTTTGGGGACCATATAAGGAATCTACATTAACTGGTGCAAATTCTTTTCTTATTATCCTAGATAACCATACAAGGAACACTTGGGTGTTTTTGATTCAAAATAAATCACAAGTTCCTGGTATAATTCAAGTTTTTGTTGTTTATGTTAAAAATCAATTTGGTAAAGGCATCAAAGTTTATAGATTTGACAATGGGACATAATTCTTTCAAGAAAAGTGTAAAAGTTTATTTCATAAGCATGTCATAATTCATCAAAGGAGTATATTGGGGAGGCCTCAACAAAATGGCTAGGTAGACAAAAAACATAGACATTTGTTAGAGACTGTAAGAGTTTTAAGATTCCAGTCTAGTCTTCCAATCAAATTATGGGGAGAATGCTTATTAACTGCTGCCTACTTGATAAATAAAATGAAAAAAAAAATTACTCAATTGGAAAACACCTTATGAGTTATTGTTTCAATAGTTTCCTTCTTATAAGGAGTTTAGAACCTTTGGTTGTCTTTGTTATGCTTTTATGCCACCGATTCACACCGATAAATTTGCAAAAAGGCTAGAAAATGCTTGGTTTTAGGTTATCCTTTTGATATAAAGGGATATAAACTATATAACTTGGAAAAGAGAACTATTTTTACAAGTAGGGATGTATGCTTCCAAAAATTTATTTTTCCTTTCAAAGATATGCAATAATCCAAATATATATATACCAGCTGTATTGAATCATGAGATTTATCTATTGATGAATCTTTTAACCCAAGAAGACCTGCCATCAAAAATACTACTCAAACCAGTCCACAAGTTACTAGTCCTACAACTTATGTTAGTTTCATTCCTAACTCTACTATTACAAGTACTTCAGTTGACTCAGTGTAGGATCATTGTTAAGCCAATAATATCAGAAAGTCCAAAAGGCCTCGAAAGCTTTCTCTAAGGCTTCAAGGTTTTCAATGTTATGTGCCTTGGTTTGTGTCTGTCTTCGAAGCTCTTCATGTCAATGTATTAAATGACTTGGTTGAATTTGACAAAGATTATGTCAATATTTTTTATAACATGATGATAGAGCATACAAAACAAAATTCCTATTATCAAGCTTTAACTGATAATAGATGGGTAGATGCAATGGCTAAAGAAATACAAGCCTTGGAAAATAATGAAATTTGGGAAATAAAAAAATTACCTAAGGATAAAGTAGCTATTAGTAGCAAGTGGATTTATAGGATTAAGTAGAATCTTGATGGTACAGTTGATATATTTAAAGCCAGGCTTGTAGCAAAAGGTTTTAATCAGGTTAATAATGACAAGTATTACAAACATACTTTTAGTCATGTGGCCAAATTTGCAACGGTCAGAACATTAATTGCAGTTGCATTTCTCAGACATTGGCCTTTACATTAATTGGACATCAATAATGAATTCTTACATGGTTTTCTAAATAAAGAAGTCTATATGAAACCCCCATGCACAGGGATATAAGATTGCACAATTTGGTCAAGTATGTAAGTTAAAGAGGTCTCTATATGGCCTAGGTAGCACGGACACTCCTCCTAACTAGCCGTCCCGTGTCGGACACCGTGTCGGACACACGGACACCTATAAATAAGGAACGAGAGGTTGAAAAACTAAAAGAGATTAATTAGAAGATGAGTGGGTGGGAAATGAGAATAAATTATAGTCAAAGTCAAATTTTACCTTCAATTATTTACATTTAATATCAAATACCAATATAAAAATAAAATCGTACGTTATTTATAACTATAAAATATATTTTTATTAAATTTAAATGCCGTGTCTCGTGTCCTAAATTTCACGAGATGCCGTATCACGTGTCCGTGTCGTGTCCGTGTCCGTGTCCGTTTTTGTGCTACCTAGTATATGGCTTGAAACAGACTTCTAACCTATAAAACCTAGAAGTGACCAAGTACTTAATAAGTTTAGATTTTGTTTAGTCGAAATATGAAAATAGCCTATTTACAAAAGACAAACATGAACATAACAACTTGTTAGTGGCATTAGTATATGTTGATGATGTCCTAGTTTCAGGAGATTCTTTGACATACATTGAAAACCTCAAACAAAGCCTGCATCAAAAGTTCACTGTACTATTAAAGACTTAGGACCAATGAAGTATTTTTTAGGCATTGAGGTTGCCAAAAACAGTAATGGTATAATTTTAAACCAATATGTCGACATATTAACATATGCTGATTTTGAGAACTGCATTACAACCAAGTTTCCAATGCAGAAAGGTCTCAAACTTTCAGTTGATAAAGGAGAGTTGTTAGATGATCCAGAAATTTACAGAAGGTTAATTGCATATTGTTATATTTACAAATGACAAGACCAAACATCTCTAATAGTGTGTGTAACACCCGGAAATGTACCCTATTTTTATAGTGAAAATATTTTACGGATACTTTTCAGTGAAATATAGTTTTAATCGTAAATTTAATTTTCCGAGTCGAATTTAGAATTTCCGAGTTCGTATTTGGAATTTTCGCGAGATTCTATGAGAATCCCGTCTTAAGGCGAGTTTGACTTTTATTGACTTTTTCCTCATACATACTCATACTCCCTTAACCTATTTCTCATTCACACAAACACAAATTCAACCTTACTTCTTCCTTAAGCAAAACCAAAGAAACCCTTGCCTCCATAATCTTTCCGATCTTAAAATCATCGTAGCTCATTCGTTCTTTGTTTAAATTCGCGTAAGTTCGTCTCATTCTTCCCCTCTTACCTTCCTCAATCCGTATTGATATTAAAATCATCGTCTTTCTCGCTTTTCAAACTTTCCGTCTTTCTCACGATGAATTTTATTCATCTTTTATGATCTATTTGTAGGTGGTGACCTCCAAGATCCCGACAAAGACTATTTCCTAATTGAAGAGGAGCTTGACGAGTAGTGAAGACGCATAAAGGTAACGGTGAAGGGTTACTCGGTATCATTTACGTGTTTTACATGCTTTATATGCTAGAATTCATATTTAGAATACGATTAGGAAGATTAGGATTCATGTTATGGATGATGATTATTGTTATTTGATGATTGTTGATGATGAATATTGATTGTTGATAATTATTAGAATTGAATTATGAGAATTGAAAAGGATTGAATGCTTGATGAGGGTTCTCGGGTGAACTGGGGTTCCCAGCCGGGTGACCGGCCGCCGGTCTGCCCACCGGCTGGGAACACATCAGTAGTGATGTTGGAATTTTTGTATAGGGGTGGTCCTGGCAGGGTGCCCGGCCGCCGGTCCCTAGACCGACCAGGAACACATGCCCTGTTTTCTATGATTTTTGGTTTTAGCTTGTGCTCCGAGCCGGGGTACCGGCCGCCGGCCTCCTGACCGGCCTGGAACACGGCTGTGTTTTTCTCTTATGATTTCTAAAACTCGTAATTTATAATAGTTCGCATGATTAGTGTATCGTATAATTTTACGTAGTGACTTATATTATTCATGTTTTGGATATATGATATTTCATTCGCTTGTATCACATGTTTTGTGACGGTTTTTGGTATGTCCCACTTTGAGTCGGTTTTACAAATGATACGGTTTGAGCACTATTTTGTCTTGTGCTTTGTACTCTCATTCCCTTGGCTACCTTCACGTTCGTAAGGCTGGAATGTCGGAACGGGGAGGTATCCTACTGCTTAATTGCATGTGTTAGTGGGCATACGACGACGTTGTTGGGAGTGGAACGCTATGCGTTGTTCGACCCGGCAGTCAAATGTTGTGTACTTGCGAGGTGGTGTTATTTGCATGTAGCGTACCGCATGTTATGAGGCTTGAGCTCGTTTTCCGCCTCTTTCGTTAATTGATCTACCGAATTTGGGGGTACTCGGCATATATATTGTAAGACCGAGTCTTGGATGCGAAACTTCATCGCATGTCGAATCGGAAAAATGGTTTCTTCGAGAGTCTGCAAGGTTTAGATTAGGAGCCGTTTTATTATCGTTCCTACCAGGAGGAAATTAGTCTACATATACGACATGTAGCATCGTGTATGCGTTCAGGGAAATGCTTTATCCCGTGGATGCCTTTTAATCATACTTGCCATGTACACGGTGCTAGTGCGTTTCATTTACCGTGAGAGATGTCGTCTTTGTGTCGTCGTTCTTGAATGAGTGATTTCATGACTTATTATTCATGGTCATTGCATGATTGGGCATCGTCTATGTATTGGTATGTTTGAATGGATGATAATATGATGGATTTATTGTGATCATCGCATGACTTGGCATGGTTTGTTTGTCGAGTCTCAATCTTATCAAACTTATACCGCTAACGGTGAGATGTAAGCCCTAGTGAGCGTATTCGGTTGCCTAAAAGTGTCTTTCCCGAGTATTTGTATAACATGATGGATTCGAACTTGTAACTCTTATGCCATTATCTTTATATCTCGAATTGCCTATCTATTCTTATCGTATCTCACATGTATATCCTTAAGTATGCATGCTCTACTTTTGTATTTCCTTTTATGTACGTTTAATGTGATATGACTGGGAGAACCCGGAGTTACTCCCCACTGATTGTGGCGTTCATGTTTTTCATGGATGAACTGGTTGCTTGCTTGGATGACTTTTTGCCTATGCTATTTTGGGTTCGGGTGTGAGCTAGCGGGCGTTGTCTGTAACAACCCGAAAAGTACCCTATTTTTCTAGTAAAATTTCTTAAGTATACTTTTCAGCAAGGTTAAGTTTTTAAAATAGAATTTATTGTTTCGAGTCGTATTTTGAAATTCCGCGTTCGTAATTGGAATTTCTGAGAGATTTCATGAAAATCACGTTT
>JAIUZE010008184.1:0-55277 GCA_022085475.1 Heliosperma pusillum | reverse complement strand
TAATAATGGAAAAAGTAATTTGAGCAAATTTGATCCACGAAGTGACGAAGCTGTGTTTGTTGGTTATTCTAATCATAGTAAAGCTTTCAAAGTTTTTAACAAAAGAACTTTGTGCATAGAAGAAAGTGTTCATGTTGTATTTGATGAAGATAGTGTGCTTGAACAAGTTGAACAGAATGAAGAAGAGGACATGAATGATCCAGACTTTCGCCTCTCCAGAGATGACGTGCCAGATAATAATGAAGAAGTTATTGAAGGAATCAATGATGAACTTGATAAATCCGCAAATGACCTTGAACAGAGAACTGAGGACAATTGTTGATGTACGATGTCTCTTATCAAAACAAGGAAAAGGAAACTGAACGTATGTGTGATGAGGCTATAACTTTGAACCAGGATCAAGATGGTGTAACTGAATTTGTACCAACTTCAGCTATAACCCAGAGTCCAACTCAGGGGGAATCAATCTTGATTCTGAATCATTTGAGGAAAGTGATAGTTCATCAGATGATGATGAGCCTAGGAACCCTAAGAAATGGAAATATAAGAGTTCTCATCCTATGGATTCTATCCTAGGAAGTTTGAACAAGGGAGTTCAAACAAGACGAACTTTAAATAACTTTTGTTCATTTTATTCCTTTATGGCTACCTAGAGCCCAACCAATCACAAAGAAGCTCTTGCAGAAATACGACTGGATTTGGCTAGACAAGAAGAGCTTAAACAGTGCGAACGAATAAAGTATGGCCCTGGGCCACGACCTCCTACTCGAATGTGATTGGAAACGCGATGGGTATTCAGAAATAAAGGGATGATTCGGAAGTTATGTTCGTAACAAGGGCGATTGGTTGTTCAAGGTATAATCAACAAGAAGGGATTTGATTTATGACAGACATTCGCTCCCGTAGCACGACTTGAGCTATTCGCTTGTCATCGCCTTCGCAGCTCATAAAGGATAGAAGGAAATTACTCCACAGGACGAAGCCTGCCTTTCGTAATGGTTATTGGAAGAGAAGAAGAGGTTTTTTTGGTGAACAAACTCTGGATTTTTGATTGCATAGCAAGTTCAAAACCCATGTTTTTTAAACGCGATTAACAGTTAGTGGTTTGAAACAAGCGCCTAGGGCTTGGTACGCAGATTGTCAAAATTTTTATTACAAAACAATTTTAAGAGAGGATCTGTTGACAAAACCCTATTACTAAAATCCGAGGGTTCTGATTTACTTGTCGCTCAAATTTATGTAGACGATATTATTTTTGGTTCTACTAACAATAAATTGTGCAAGTATTTTTCAGATCTTATGACCTCAGAATTTGAAATGAGCATGATGGGAGAATTGAAATTTTTCCTAGGACTGCAGATTCAACAAACCAAAGAATGCATAAAGATTCACCAACAAAAATATGTCAAGGAGCTAATCAGAAAATTTGGTATGGAGAACGCTCATCCAATGGACACGCCTATGGTAACTGACAAAAAGTTGACCTTAGACGAAACTGGTAAGTCCGTAGACGAGACTACATATCGAGGTATGATTGGTTCCTTATTATATTTGACTGCAAGTAGACCTGACATTATGTTCAGCGTATGTGTCTGTGCTAGATTTCAATCATGTCCTAAGGAATCACATATGATTGCAGTTAAACGTATCTTGAGATATTTAATTGGTACATCTAACTTATATTTGTGGTATCCACTTGAGCGTAATTTCAATCTAGTAGGATATTCAGACGCAGATTATGCGGGATGTTCTTTAGATAGAAAAAGTACCTCTGGATTCGCTACTTTTGTTGGACCTTGCATAATAACGTGGGACTCAAAGAAGCAAAATTCGGTTGCGTTATCCACTGCAGAAGCCGAATATATCGCTGCAGGACTGGTATGTTCTCAACTACTTTGGTTAAAGCAACAACTATGTGATTATGGTGTTAATGTTGTTTGTATGCCTGTTTTCTGTGATAATACGAGTGCTATTGTTATTTCTAAGAACCCAGCTCAGCATTCTCGTACTAAGCATATAGACATTAGACATCATTTTTTGCGTGACCATGTAGAAAAGGGCAACATTAAACTCGAATTTTGTAGTACTGATGTTCAATGGGCTGACATTTTAACAAAGGCGTTAGCGAGAAGACGTTTTGAGATTTTGCGGTTGGAAATTGGTTAATCGGTAGCAATTAAATTCATCTTATTTATTTTGTGAACCTGCGTGACTGGCTAGATTAAGACGAGATTATATGACTGTGTCCGCATATTTCATTGCTAGTATATGTGTGTTTAATATAATATATTTTACGTGAGTATCTTGCATATTTAGTGTTTTATGGAAATTGAATTATGAACCACTTATTTGCCAAAAACCTATCTTATTCACTTTCCTAATCAAACCAAAATCCTACCCATGTAACTCTTTTTGGCCGAAATTCTCAAATAAATATCCTTACCATATCTTTTATTTACCAAAACTCTATCCTTACCATATCCCTACAAAAACACCACCACCCAAACTCCAAAACCCAAACCGAGTCGGGTTCGGTGCTTGAACGTACAAAAGGCGTCGATTAAAAAAAAAAAAAAAAAAAAAAGTTACAAGAGGGTGTTAGTGAAGAAAAAAATGGTTCGGTTGTTGTGAACTGAATGTGGCTGATTTTTCGGGGCTTGAATCGAAATTGGATGTGTTTATGGGAAAAGTAATGGAGCGCCTTGATGCGCAAGATAAGAAAATTGTTACGGTTGTTGAAAAAAAAAAAAAAAAAAAAATGAAAAAACCGTGGCTATGGGGAACACTAGCTCTACCCGTGACCATGTCGGTTCGGGTGTGCGTAGTGAGTTGTGGTCTTGGATGATGAGTGTTGATGATTGCCTAGCAAAATTAGAGAGGAATGTATATTCGACAAGAGATGTATAGGCAAAGGGATCGGATGCAATTCTTGGTGAGCCAAGAAGGTGCATTGGTGCAAAGCGGTTCGGAAATGCGTGAGGGGATGCACACTATACTTGATGCGACGGAGGCTCTTTCTTTGAAGGTTCGAAACTTCGATGTTTGCCTCACCGCCCAAGCTACTCTTGTGTCGACGTGCCTTGATCGTCTTTCTACTCTCGAGTACCGCACCCGACCCGATTACATTAATCCCAACATCATCTGTCAACCCAAAAAGCCTTGATCTTCTTATCCTTGTTTGTTGGTTTCTTGAACTACTTACCAATTCGGCCCAATGGCACCTAATACTCTATTTTGTGGTTTGTAGTTTTAATTAACATTTGCACCTTGATTTTGCTTGGTATATATCGTTTTATATTGCGTATTTTGCATATCTATTTCTTGCCTTGACATGTGTTATTCTAGTCGTTTCATGTCTTTGTTCTTGTCTTTTCAATGATGCCAAGAGGGGGAAGAAATGATATGATTGAGTCTTTGCTTAAGCTTGCTCCTTGTCAAGACTCGTTATCTCTTAATTCTCTCAAGCTATAACTTTGGCTAAGTTGTTTTGTTCTTGCGATCAAAGTTGCTATAACTTTGGAGTGCTTTGTTGAGGGGGAACCATACTTAGTCACATTGTTAAGAGATCTCTTGAGAAAATCATATGAGACTTGTCATCATCAAAAAGGGGGAATTTGTTGGACCAATTTGATAGTTTTGATAATGACATGTGTTTACGTAATAATATGTTTTACTCGATATATCATATGCGTGTAATTGTGTGCTTTAGTCTTATTATAGCTAGCAACAATTATGAGAAGAAAGATCAAAGTTAGGCATAACTTTGATAAAGTCTGTGAGACAAAGTTATACCAACTTCAGGAATAACTTTGGAAGTGAACATGGAAGTTATAGCTAACCAGGCATAACTTTAAGGAAAATCGCTTCAAACAAGATCTACATAAATCTACACAAGACTCGAGATGGAGGGTCTTTGTGATCAAGATGAAGAGATGATCCGTATACTGAAGATCTTTGTGAAGATTAGATAGTATAGGTCGTCATTCGGTAACTATTCCATTCGAGAGATTTTATGTTCAAAAGTTATAGCTTTAGTCTATGACTTTGGATGATAAAATATTGATGCATGATTTTGGAAATAAAATGTTTTGAAATGTTTTCAAAAGTGAAAGAGTTTTATTTTAATATTTATCAATTATTTTAATAGGGAATATATTTATGAGATTCTATTGGTTAGTAATACAACTTATGGGTTGTCATGCTACCTAGGGTTTCTAATATATTCTATCTCAATTTGTTGTTAACCTAATTAGCCCACCTAGTGTTTGAGCCAACTAGGGTTTCGTGAAACCTAGTTTGTGCCACCTAGGGATTCGTGCTCCTAGGGTTTCGTGAGCTATAGGGATTCGGCCTCCATAGGTTTGTTTCCTTAGTTTACCTAATCTAGGATTCTACTATATCTTTACAACAATATTTTGAGATATTAAGATAAATATATTTCTATAAGATAAACCAAATAATATTTTGAGATAAAGATATTTCTAAAAGATAAGCAAATATTATTTTATGGTAAGATAAGTATCTTTATTAAATATTATACTAGGGTTTTAGATCTACTATAATTCTTCTACTATAAATACTCATTCACATATCAATTGTAAAACACACGACATACACACGAAATACACTACATTCACACGGCTATTTATTTTACTTGTGTTGATTTTCCAAAATCGTTTTAAAGCAAACCTTTGAGCAAATATTTATTATTTTTAGAGTTTGTTTTTAAAAGAGTCGTGCATCAATTATTATCAATCGCTTGAGTGAAATACGTTATTGGATAATAGTACATCATTATAAGCTTACAATTCTTTAACGGGAATCTGTGTGAGTTATATTGTACTTTCTTATTAGCGTAAGATAGTATAGGGTATTTAGCGATACTCATCTGAGTTATAATCATAGTGTTGATTATACGAGTGGGTTGGTAATTTTTGTAATCCGTAGAAAGGTACTAAAAATTATTAATCGAGAATAGTGGACGTAGGTTTCAACGTGTGAAACTGAACCACTTCAAAAATGTTGTGCCGCTCTCTGTATTATCTCTTACTTTTCGTTATTTCGTATTCGCGTTACTTGATTATTAATTAGTTGATTAAATTCATAAGATCACATAATAATTAATACATATCATATAAATCGAAAAAGTGGGGCTAGTTTTTAATACTCAATTCACCCCCCCTCTTTCGTATTCGATCAATAGACTCTACAGATATAAACCGTTAAATAGGGCGATTTGGATTTTAGTATTGGCATGTTTTTATACATATTATAATGCTACATATTTATTATGAATGTCATATTTTGGTTTATGTAATTTGGAATTATGTAATTTATTCCTTGTATGGCCTTAGTTTTAATCGATATTGCCCGTAATGTAAGGGAATATTGATTCGGTTGTAATTTAATGTGATCTCGTATCACTTTTATTGTATTATATTATTTTAAATAGGTATAATATGAATTATTGTAATTTTATTATATATTTTGTAATCATTTGTATTACCGGAGTTTCCCAAAGACGGTGCCATTCGGAAAGGAGTTCCGAGAGAGAGACAATGACTTTGGCAGGAATGCTTATGAAGTTCAAGGGACCAAAGGAGTTGGTTTTCGAATTGGTAATAGATTATATGATTTTCTATTCTAGGAAAGGCCATACTAGGAGTGTTATTTTTATGCTTGCATTTTATTTAATATGTTTGCATGCATTGCCAAATCGTCATAACATGACATGCATATTTCATCGAGTATTCGACCGTGTCAATTACAATTATCGAAAATTCATCAATTTAGTTCACTTAAATGAGATAGATAATAAATTGACATGACCTCTCATAATAAATAATTGAGATCAAGCCTTACCAAATGTAAAACCCATGAATCCCAATTTCGCAAGGAAGTAGACTCGGCTCAACGGGGTGCTAAACTTGTTACGTTGGGTAAGTGGGGTAATAAAGGTTATTATTTCGAAATTTGGATTGAGGTCAACGGAAGTATTCGCGACCGTGGCCGCATGTGTTCCGGACTTAAGATAAATATTAAAGTAATATTATCGACCGAGAGTTCTAATGTAGAATCGATTAAAGAGTTAATCCACCGAATTATGTTAATAAGGGATGAATCGGCTCACCATGCCCAAGTTGATATGAATTTGGATCTCGGAATAATTTATAATAGTTGGGTAGAGGTCACTATTTAAATGTTAAAACTTGTTTAAAATGTTTACAGGTATTTAAAAATGATAAATGTTGACATTTCCTTTATGTCTAAAATTTATAGTTAATATTGTTTATTCGCAATGGCAAATGTTAATTCATCCACCACCACCAATGCTCCAATTCTCACGAATGTCTCATGGCTTCGATCCTGTGACAACCCTCGCGAATGCGGAAATAAAACATAACAAGCATGTGATTTATATAGCGGAAAATACGATGTTTTTAAAACTTTTTACATGCCAAGATAAAAATACGAGGAATGTCAAATAAATACAAACTAAAATAGAATATACTACAAAGAGACGAAGTCTCTCAAAATGTTATCAAATATCAAAGTTATTAGCAAACTAGCTAAACATCGTCTAGGGGTGAATCGTCAAGACCAACGCGTGCTAGCTCACACCCGAACCCAAAATACAACAATAAAAATCCATCCAAGCAAGCAACCTGTTCATCCATGAAAAACATGAACGCCACAGTCAGTGGGGAGTAACTCCGGGTTCTCCTAGCCATATCACAAATAACATACTTAAACGAAAATACGGAAGTAGAAGCATGCATATATAAATATACATGTGAAATACGAGAAGAATAAATAGGCAATTCATTTGATAAAGATATCGGTGCATGGAGTACAATACCTTAACCATCATATTATAGATAGACTCGGGGAAGACACTCTTAGGCAACCATACACTCACTAGGGCTTGCATCTCACCGTTAGCAGCATAAGCTTGATAAGATTGAGACTCGACAAACAAACCATGCCAAGTCATCCAAATATTACAAATAATCAATCATATAATCATCCATCCAAACGCAAGAATACGTTGACAATATCTCTCACGCTAAATGACACGCACTAGCACCGTGTACATTGCCGTTATGATTAAAATCGCATCCACGGGATAAACATTTCCCTGAACGCATACACGATTCAACATTTTGTATATGTAGACTAATTTCCTCCTGGTAGAACGACGATAATAATACGGTCCTAGTCTAAACTTGGCCAGACTCTCGGAATCAAATTTTCTGATTCGACATGCGATAAACATTTCGCATCCAAGACTCGGTCAACCATAGAAGCCGAGTACCCCAAATTCGGTCAACCTTCACGAAAGAGGCGGAAAAGAGCACAAGCATCATAACAAGAGGTACGCTACATGCAATAACACCACCTCGCAAGTATACAACATTTGACGGCCGGCTCGATCAACGCAAAGCGTTCGCCTCCCAACAACGTTGTCATATGCCCGAACACATGCAATTAAGCAGTAAGGATACACTCCTCGTTCCGACATTCCAGCCTTACGAGCGAGGAGGTAGCCGGGGGAATGAGAGTTCATAGCACAACAATTACTGCTCAAACCATAACATATGTAAAACCGACTCAAAGTGGGATATATGAAAAAAACCGTCACAAAACATGCGATACAAGCAAATGAAATATCATATATTCTAAACATGAATATTTAAAGTCATTACCTAAATTTATACGATAAACGAACCATGCGAATAAATAAAAATGAAAACATAAGAAAGAATAGCAAGGGAATTGGCGACGTGTGCCATCCGGTTAGGTGGACCGGCTGCCGGCTACCCGGCTGGCACCAATGTAACATATGAAAATCAACCAATATACAGCATGATCCAGCCGGTCAAATGGACCGGCTGCCGGCTACCCGGCTGGATCATATATCACTTGAGAAAATGAAGGAAGAATTGAGGTGTGTCTCAGCCGGTCGGCCGGCTGAGACTTACTTCATAGCAAAGTTTTCACGTAAAATTAATAAACATCAGCCACTTCCCAGCCAGTCAGCTGACCGGCGGCCGGTCGGCCGGCTGGGACCAACTGTGCACGAAAATGACCTCTTTAACCCAAACATCATACAACAAACATCAACTAACATCATCAATCATCCATACTCCTTAACAATTATCAACTAACAACAACCATTATCAACAACACAAATTCTAGGACTAATCATCCTATCTTAAATACGTTTACTAACATTAAAAACACGTTAAAAACACGTAAAGATATCGAGTAACCCTTCACCGTTACCTTTTCGCGTCTTCAATCCTCGTCTAGGTCCTTTTCTATTAAGTAGTAGTCTTTGTCGAGGTCTTGAAGGTCTCCACCTACAATTAGACAACAAAAGATGAATATAATTCACCTTTGAGAAAGACGGTAATTTTATTATCAATTAAGATAGAGGACGATGAGAGGGAAAGTTTAAGACGGAAATTAGCGAATTTGAGCAAGTAATGAAGGAGTAGAGTTGATCTTTAGCTTGATCAATTATGGAGCTTAGGTTTTTGGTGGTTACTTGGTGAGGAAGAAGGAGTAAGTGGAAATGAGGGAGTTTAGGGTTTATGGGAGAGTGTAAGAGAGTAAGTGGAAAAATATAGGAAAAAGCCCATAAGCGCCTTAAGACGTAACTTACTCGGAATTTTGAGTAAAGTCCAAAAACGAACTCGGATTTTCTAAATTAGACACGGAAAATTTAATTCTAGACTGAAACTAAATTTCGCTGAAAAGTATTTGTATAATATTTTTAATATAAAAATAGGGTACATTTGCGGGTGTTACAGATGCTTCATGGATCGATGTATGTTAGAAAAGAATGGCGCAAATTTTGCCGATTGGGATGCGCAACTCTGCTTGGCCGCGGAAGGTGACGAAAAGCTTCGTTACCTTACCGAAGCCTCTCCCGAAACACCTAATGAAAGGTCAACCGCTGCCGCAAGGCGAGCCTATGAGGCTTACCATAAAGAGTCTGCCGCGATCAAAAAGTTTTTGATCTTCTTGATGGAGGCCGATCTCCAAAGGAGTGCCATAAAGATGAGCACGGCCTATGAGATCTATGCCAAGCTTGTGACCATGTTTTCACAAGCTCCTAGGATCATTCAATATGAGACGGCTTCTGCGTTTTTCGACATGACTCTTAAAGAGGGCCAAAAAGTTAGCCCTCATGTACTCAAATTGATTGACCATGTCGAGACTCTCAAATTGCAAGGGGTTGACATTCTCGAACAACTCGTTATTGACCGTGTACTACACGCCTTGGGGAAAATCAAGGCATATGTGCAGTTTAGGGTAAACTACAATATGCTAAACATGAAAACCTCTCTTCATGAGTTGCACAATATGCTTGTGCAAGCGGAGAGAGACATGAGACTAAATGTTAGCACCTCCAAGGATGTACGCAATATCAATAGCAAGAGTAAGGGGAAGTTCAAAAGGGGTGGTGGTAAGGAGAAGAAGCCCTCCACCTACAAAGGCAAAGGAAAAGCTATTGAGAATAGCTCACCCAAGCCTAAGAAAGGTGCTTCAACCGAGGACAAGTGTCATTATTGTAATGGCATAGGGTATTGTAAGAGGAATTGCCCTAAATATTTAGGAGATATCAAAGCTAGAAAGATTGTTTCAGTTGGTAATTTTTCATCCCTATCATTTATGTTATGATCTCAACTTTGGTATATGGATACGAGTTGTGATTCTTACCCTTTTTATTGTAATTAGGGCATCCTAGCAAGGATAAAGGCAAGGACAAGCAAGCCTAAGAAGGCTCTTCAAGGGAAGCTAAGGTAGCCACCCATGATTTAAGACCTAAGGAAGCTTGGTCTCGAGATTGTCTCCCTTTTTTATTGTATTATGGTTGTTTAGAACTTTTTAATTTCCGTGTTGGACATGGAAGATTTATTCTCAAGAACAATTTGTTGTAATTGAATATTTGGTGACTTGATTTTCAGCCCAAGTCACTCGGTTTGTGGAAACTTTTATTGTTCTAAAAACTTGTCATTATACATCACTTGCGCTAATAACATAAATTGTATCGACTCAAATTGATCATGTTAGTATTATGATGATTGGATCATTGTAATAAGTTCAATAGCTAAGAATATGATTCTTACTTTGAAAGATCAATTGTTAAGTCAAATTGAGTTATTGAACTCAAAATAGGAAATCTACCAAACCAATTGGCCACACCATTTATAAAGATAGTAAATGACATGAATATGAGTTCACCTCTTTAGCTTATAGAACTAGTCTATCTCGAAGCTAAGATTCGATGTCTTTACGATAAAGTCTTTAGTAGATCACTTAAGGTCATGTTGTGATACTTCTACCCATCACAAGTATGAGTTCAAAATTGTGTGTGGCTCATCAGGCTATCTTTAAAGAAAATAGTTGTATTTTTCTAAAGATAAAGTGGGAGAAAATAAGCCACAACGTAAAACTAGTTAGGAACTAGTGAGGAACGCAAAATAAAATGTTCTTAGGTTAGACTCAAGACTAGTGAGGAGACCAAAAGAAAGCGTTCTTAGGTGAATCCTTAGACTAGTGATGAGACCAAAAGAAAATGTTCTTGTATAATAAGCTTATGATCTATGAAGTGGAAGCACCTAGAAATTTTTAAAAATTCGATTTTCTAACATAAGAGACTTGTGAAACTAAATAGAATCTATGCAAAGAAAATATTTTATTTGGAATTATCCAATTATAGTAGCATGGATAGACATTTAAATGTCTTCAAAAGCTATGTTAATGCGTAACTATGCTTAGATCCGAATCATCACTGAAATACCTCATAGTAGGTGTGTACAAGATACACAATAAAACCACATGTCCAAATAGGGATTTGGAATAGGATGTGTACATGACACAAGCCTAAGGTATTTACCAAGAGTTTATGATTTTTCTATTATAAGATATAAGAATAGTTTCACTCGAATTGTCGAAAGGTCATGTATAGACATGAAGTTCAGTGGGAGTTAAAGTCATGTAAAGACATGAAGTTCAGAGGGAGTTAAAGCTATCATCTAAAGACATGAAGTTCAGTGGGAGAAATTGTTTTCCACGTAAACGACGTATCACTCATTGAGAGTGACATATTCATATTACCTTTTTGAAAGGAGTGGTTGGATTTTAATGTTGGATGAAAGAGGGCAACATGTATACTAAAATCAAAATCTATTGTGGAATAGAAGATTTTAGCTTGACATATAAAAAGTGTCTTATATTGATAAGATCCTTTATCTATTTCAACAAGTTAAAATAGGTTATTCATGTTGATGAAAGTGGGATCACTATGAAAGGGTCATAGTCATCCACTGAACCTAAGAGTTGTTGATCTCATGAATACTAATGTTTCCGCCATTACATGCACGTACCTAAATAAATTGTATGCCAGGAGCATGACAAGCCCATAACAAATCAATCCACATGAGTGTCATTGGATAGCCTAAAAGAACATCCATAGAGTTCTCAAGGAGAACTAGGGATACATTCTTGTGTTTAGTAGAGAAAATTTGGACAAGTGATAAAGGTTACACAAACCCAAATTTCCAAACTTATAAGGATTTATCCGAATCCTAGGCGTACCTTTGTTACACAAGAAGCGAATAACTAAAAGGATGATTGAAGAGTAAATCATTATAAATTCTACAAATGTAGACCTAGTACATAATGATGAGGATAAGGTGGCTTACAAGGAGCAAATGGTAGATCCTTACACCTAAATACCTATCAGTTATCATGATAACGAGTAGGAGCATCTTTCAAGTTAAAGAGCCGATCACTAGATAGAGATCTAGACATGTACGTAGATGAATTCATGTTATTAGGAATAACGTTGGATGGAAGGAAAAAGCAATTCACAAGGTTGGAATAAATGAATACATGGTATATTCACTACCCAAGCCTTTATTGCATTTAATAAGATCGTCATGAATTGTCATGGACGAAATAAACTTTAGATTATATGATATGAAGCAATAACATTTTGTTGATTGTTCATATATGATAATCACATTTATCGTTTGAGTTTCTAAAACTCATTTTTGTGCTTTGTTATATCCAAATGGGTTGTAGAGACAACTATTGAACCCCATTAAAGTGGACTGGATTAACATAGCATTGGCCCCTAGTTGCTTATATGAGGTGACGTCTCCAAGTGACTAGAGTGTGATGCGATTGATGGCAAGTTCAAGTGACATAAGGTCATAAGGGATGACCAGGCGATCACATAGACAGACTGTAAGGGACAATCTGTCGTGCAGTGACCGCTTATAGAGTTCTGGCAATTCTTGTAGCCTAGTCGTGGCAAGAGCTACTATATTATTCTTTTCGAGTCAATTCTTTTTTTAACACCCGGAAATGTACCCTATTTTTATAATGAAAATATTTTACGGATACTTTTCAGTGAATTTAAGTTTTAATTTAGAATTTAATGTTCCGAGTCGAATTTAGAATTTCCGAGTTCGTATTTGGAATTTCCGCGAGATTCCATGTGAATCCCGTCTTAAGGCGACTTTGACTTTTCTTGACTTTTCCTTATACATCTCATACTACTCCTAACCTAATCCATACTCACACAAACACAACTCAAACATTTCTTCTTCCTTAAGAAAACCAAAACCTTGCCTCCATTTTTGATCCAAGCTTATAATCATCGTATCTCATTTGTTTCTTGCTCAAATTCACGTAAGTTCGTCTTATTCTTCTCCTCTTAGCTTCCTCTATCCGTATTGATAATAAAATTACCGTCTTTCTCGCTTTTCAAACTTTCCGTCTTTCTCAAGGTGAAGTAAATTCATCTTTTATTAACTATTTTGTAGGTGGTGACCTTCAAGATCCCGACAAAGACTATTTCCTAATAGAAGAGGACCTTGACGCGGAGTGAAGACGCATAAAGGTAACGGTGAAGGGTTACTCGATATCATTTACGTGTTTTACATGCTTTATATATTAGAATTCGTATTTAGAATACGATTAGAAAGCTTAGGATTTATGTTATTGATAATGATTGTTGTTAGTTGATGAGTGTTGATGATGTATATTGATTGTTGATAATTATTAGAAGTTAAATATGAGAATTGAAATGGATTAAACAAGTGTTGAATGCTCACGGCTGAACTGGGGTTCCCAGCCGGGTGACCGGCTGTCGGTCTGCCCATCGGCTGGGAACACATCAGTAGGAAAGTTGAAATTTTTGTATAGAGGTGCTCCTGGCCGGGGTAGCGACCGCCGGCCTCCAGACCGGCCTGGAAAACATGCCCTGTTTTTTGGTGATTTTTGGTTTTAGCTTGATGCGCGAGCCGGGGTACCGGCCGCCGACCTCCAGACCGGCCTGCAACACGTCTGTGTTTTATTTCTTATAATTTCTAAAACTCGTAATTTATAATAGTTCGCATGATTCGTTTATCCTATAATTTTACGCAGTGACTGATCGGTTCTTTCGCGGTCCCGAAACAAAAATAATTTACCCGGACTAGGCTAACAACATAAGGAATGTAATTAGGGAAGTAGGGTGTCGATCCTCAGGGAGTACGTGTTACTTATGAATTGTTATGGATTGGTTTTCATTTAAAATCGAGTCACTTGAATTGTTTGTCTGAACTATTAACATAAAATAAAACGACAAGAATATAAATGACGATATGTAAGAACAAATATGTAAATTACAAAACAAAAAACCCAGAACAGACGACATACCTGATCGGGTTGTCACGTACCCGATCGGGGAAGTCCTCTGATCCGAATATTGACAACTAATTTCTAACTAAAGACGGTATTTAAATGACAATATTGAAAGTCTAACTAGCTAAACTAATAAACCAGAGAATAACAATAATAAAAACTATCTAGGAACGGGAATAAAAAGACGATAAACTAACTAGATAACGATAAAGTAAACTATCTAATAACAGAAATAAAAAGACAATAAAATAAACTATCTAAAACGATAAATTAAACTAACTAATCAAGTTGATATAGTGAAAGAGAAATACATGTAAAACTAGTTAAAAGTTTCATAGATACCAATATTAGAATTACTTATGATTGTCTAGGCCTTGTAGCGGTATATTCCTTCCGGCTTCGTACCGACCTTTTAGTGGGTCCTAACGTCCTTTCAGCATGGTTAAGTCACTAAACCCCTATTGATAGTCCTAATTCCTATCCCAACTCTCGTCATAAAGATAGAAATGACTAATACAAACAATTGCTTATGGCCACTAAACAAAGTTATAGAATTTTGACACGACCAAAGGAAGAAACAATTTAGACGGTTCAATTGGTAACTACTCTTCTCATAATTCATTTGACTAGTAAATCATTTCAAATATTACAACTCTATTTATTTTATTTACACAATAATAATTTTACAATATTAGATTTAATCTAATCTATGTGATTATGTGATTAAGTAGATTAGCAAGAAAAAGATATATGAAATTAGACTATGAAATGTAAGTACTAAAGTGATTATGGTGATTATGTCAACAATCATTCTAATGGTATTTTTAAGGATTATATGATTAGGTAAATTATAATGTGACATGCTAAATAATACTTTGGTTTTAACTAAATTGATTTTAGGTTGGTTTCCTACTAACAACAATATTGTGAAAATGATACTAATGAGATTATAATTCATGGTGGTTAAGATTGCATAAGTAAATAAGATTAGAGAATTACCGATAAGGAAAATGAGTATATAAGAATGAAAGTAAGAACAAATACCCAATAACAAAAGCTAAGTAAACACTAGAGAAATACTAAGGAAGCTATAAAAACTTGAAAGAAAGTGTGCTAAAAGAAATGATAATAGATTCTTAGATTATTGTACGATTGTGTGTTTTTATGCTTGGATGATCATTGGCTTTTATAAGGCTGCATGGCTGCTGATCCTCTTGCTTATTCGTACCCTAGTCAATGCATTAAACCTTCCATTTAAGCTCGGATTGAGGAAGAGCCAAGTAACGTCTTCTTGCAGAAATACCCGATCGGGTAACAGGCAATCCGATCGGGTTTTTGTGCAATGCATTACGGAATTATAATGTAAGAAGCACTTAGTCTTTTCATCTTAGGCACGGAATCCTATGCCTTAGTCTTTGGTCAATGCATTACGGAATTGGGCTTGGGCTGATCTTATCTTGACTTGGGTTGAGTTTTCTTCTTAAAGTCCAACGCCAAAATCCAAATTGAGTCCATTCGAGGAAAGAATGTGCCCGCAGTCTAGTATGGTAGACAATCCAAAATCATTAAGTAAAACTAATCATGATCAAATTATAATGTAAGAAGCACTAGTAAAGTAAAGAAGAGGCTTGGGAAATTTAGGTAAGAAAGTGGACAAATGAATTTAGTCATGTGGAGCTTAAAGTCAAGCTAGTAATAACCAAATGTGTAGTGGATACTCAATCCAAATCATACCAATTCCCATCGATAATAATCAAAGCCAAAAGCAGCATATTGGCTTATTAAACATTAGAATCAAGATACAACTTCCCATAATTTTCTTTCTTTTCATTTCATGGAAGCGTTTTTCCTCTTTTCTTTTTTCTTGTTTTTCTTTTGAGCTTTCATTTTTCATTTTTCATCGTTCTTTCAAAGCTCTTTTTTTCCTTTTTTTTCTTCATTTTTTTTTTCTCTCTTTCACCAAAACCCGGAAATCAGTAATCCCGAGACGGCTCACACCAAATGGTGGAATTATCATATCATCGTAAAAGCACAGAACACCTCTACACAAATAGTTGGTTTACTAGCTCAACAAGGGTTGGCAAATTTATAATGTAGCTAGAAAGAAGGGTGTTTATTGTGAAAGGTGAAAGGTGAACAAGAGATTGAATGGCTTCAAAATGTAGATCATGACAGTAATACTTATAGAAAATGGACTAAACACCTTACTTATGCGTTTTGATGTAACACAGACTATAAGGAGAAACTACTCACTCCTAAACTGGGATCGGGTTCAGATGTACCGACCACTTGGAGGCTCTACCTTACAATATGAGTAGCTTGCCAAAGTCAAGATCAAGCTTAATTTAGTCCAAATGCAATTCCCTATCTACTGTGTACAAGACATCCCCATGAATGCACAATTCCTCATAATAAAACGAAACATCAGCTTATAAAAACTACAAAATGAGAAATGTAAGATGGAAATGATCTTTTCTTTTTGTTTTTTTTCGAAATTTTTTCCTATAAAAATGAAAAAGAAATTAAGAAAACTAAAAGAAAATAAACTAAAAAGAAAACTAAAAATCTAAATGCAATCCTAAATGCAGTTCCTAAATGCAAATCCTCCCCCAAGCTAAAACTTCACATTGTCCTCAATGTGCATGCGATTATAACAGAAACAAACCGAGAAACGGCTAATAGCACATGGAACAGAGAATTGATATGAAATTCTAATGGGAAAAGGCAAAATAAAACGAAAAATGTGAAAAATAAAGAAAAAGAATAAAATTCTTACAAAATGGCCAGCCTCCCCCAAGCTAGTATAAACAAGGGAAGCTCATCATCAAATCACAAAGGCCACCAGCCACGGCCTCTCCTCTCATAAGGAGGTGGCTCGGGTTCGGATCCAGAAGCATCTGCATAGTGGGTATCATCTGCAGAATGATAACTACCACGAGAAGAAAAGATCCCGGTTGGGTTGCTGGCTCCAAAGGTTTGATACTCCTCCACTTGGTGATCAGGAAAATCACCTCCATACCCTCCAAAACTCTCTACGCCATAGTCGGTTCCACAATAATCCGGTCCGGTTCGCGGCACACCTGCACCATAAGCAGCACCATACCTCCCCTCGGGCCAAGTATAAAAAGACGGATGGGGGCCCTCGGGTCTAATCACACCTTGCCTAGTAAAGTGGTCGTATATGGGGTGCAAAGCAAGCTGTTGGTCGGACTGAATTCTATTGACAGATAATGTTAAAGCTTCAAACATGGCGGCTACATCGCCCTCATCACGGGTCGATTGAGAGGATGATCCAACCTCAGGGCGGCTGGATCTAAGCTGAACAGGGGGGTCAATGGGAGTAATATCCCCAACAGGAAGGTAGTAGGTAGGTCGAGGTAAGATAGCCTCACCCTCTTGAAGTGGAGGTCGCTGCCGAAGAATTGGAATTAGATCTTCCTCGGCGGTCAACTTGACCGAGTCACGGCCAGCAATCCTCCAAATCATATGGGGGTGAGAAGCACGTAACCAGTTGAGCTGAACAAAGTATGCATAATCTAACCCATTTCCCATCTCGGTGGGAGGTGTAGTCAATGCCTGAAGGTCGGTGGTGGCTTGGTTAAAGCCACAAACTTGCATAGCTAAGTGAGTGATAAGACCTCCATAGACAATGGCTGTGTTCTTAGGATTAACAGCTTTGGTCAACTGAACAGCAAAATGATACGGTATACTAACAGACCACGGTTCATTACCATCCACATTCAAAAATCCTCCTAATATTTCTAACTCTACTCGTCTCACCAAATGAGGTTCAGCACGACCCAAAAAGGTCCATCCCATGAATCTTTGCCAAATTCTAATGGCGGGATGATGTATATGTTGGTGTGGGATGTGGTCCCAACGAGAGACAGGGTAAGTCGAAATAGCACTCCAAAGCAAGCTAACATCAAAGCTTTCCGGAGGTGAGATAACAGTGTTTGCAGTGGTAAGACCAAAATAACTAGCAAAGTGCTCCAAGTTCATACTATAATCATCATTGAACAAACGAAACCGAACTTGGGGCATAGTGTTTCTATTTCTAGACCGATGCAACTCAAATGAGCTCAAAAATTCAAGAGTTAATTGGGGGAAAGTCTCATAGCTAAAGTTCATGCTAGCACTCATACTTAGACCCCTAAACAACACTTTAACATGCTCAAGAAGTTTCATATGCCGTAAAGAAGAAACGTTGAGGAACTTAGTAGCCCTCATACCTTTGCTTTTAAGTACGCACCATTTTTGCCATTGCTCATGTGAGCTAAATTGTACATCCGGGAAACTAGGATCATGCATAGCATTCCCTTGATTCTCGGGTTGTTCATTAGCATCAAGCATTTCAATATCCTCCTCTTGTGCTCTACTACTCTCTCCTTGAGTGGAGGTTCTTGCCCTCTTTGATTTCCTTAGTAAAGGTGCCATTTTCTACAAATAACTAGTATTAAAACACTTCATTTGTAAACACAAGTGGATAGCATAAGTGTTAGAATACTAAGCCTTAAGCACAAATTCAAGTATAGTGACCTTAGTAAAACATTGTCATGCTATCTTTAAGCACAAATGGATGTTATAAGCATAGCAATATGTTAATTAGGTGAGCAACATATACTTGAATGAATTTGGCTACTTCCTAAGGTACTAATGCTAAATTATCATAATAAGACCATAAGTTCATAGTATAAGGCATGAATTCAAGCATCATACTATCACTTAAACAAAAGCTCTTAGCATAAAGTAAAGATGAGCATCTAAATTAGCAAATAATCATCCAAATCAAAGTAACCATCCTAATTAATCACTAGAATTCACTCTATAGCATGTAAGAATCATTGGAAACCCAATTTAAACAAGTTCTACAATCAAAATCAAGAACCCCCAAATTGGAGTTAGGGTTTGTTTATGTTGGGTTTCTGAAAAATATAGAGAGATTGAAGTAACTAAAATAGAAATAACTTACTTGATGATGATTAGTAGTTGCCCTTGATGAATTATAGGAACAAATTTTGCAAGAATAGACTAAGAATTGAGGGTTTTGAGAAAATTTCAGCTTTTAGATTGAAGAACACGAGTATAAGGTAGTAAACAAAAGGGTAGCAAATAGGTTTTATAGAATAAAATAGAGTAAAACACGAAACAGACAATTTACCCGATCGGGTAGACAGGAATCCGATCGGGGAAACCTGCTGCTTCGGTTTTTGTTTCTATTTTCTTTGCCACTTGCTCTTACCTTTTGGCTATGTCCTTGCACATACTTACTAACCTTAGTGATCTTGACAACTTGTGCCAAGGATAGCTTCGTCTTGTCTCAATAGGTCCTCCGATTCTAAGTACGAAAATCTATTGACGAAATATGCATAATAACAAGTAAAACGAAGAAAGTGTTCCTAACTAGTACAACATAAAATCCAAAAATATAAAGTCCAAATATAATAGTCCAAAATAAGAATCATTGTCTAATAAGTAAAAGAAAAGAATGCATAAAGAAAAAGAAAAGAAAAAGACGGGTTGCCTCCCGACAAGCGCATTTTGAGTCATGCTAGACTTTGTTGTTCTATCCCTCCTTAAGCCTTATGAAGGGATTTTTAGCTTTTAGTAGCTGGATTCGTCCTTGAAATTTTCCTCATTTTACCTTTTTGCCAACACCAATAGCAATCTCATTCTTCATCCTTGATGGAGTTCTTACCCTTCCCAAAAGGATTCTCGAAAGGTTTATCACCGATTGTGACTACCAATGGTTCTTCACTCTCTTGGGAGGTTTGGCTAGAACTTGATAGGGTCAACTCATCTACTCTCTTTTGAAGAGACAAGATGGTTGAAGTAAGTGAGCCTAAGGCAGAACACATGGATTCTTGGGCTTCACATACTTCTCTCAACTTGGCATTTACTAAACCGTTTTGAAAAGATGAGTATTGTGGTGTATGAATAGATTGCGCTTGATAAACTCATGGGTGGAAAGGGTTTAAGGTGGTGAGTTTGTTCCCACATCGTTGAGGTACATGCCCTATCCCACCACAAAGTTCACATGGTGTTGTAATTGAGGTAAATGGGTGAAAAACTTTGGGGCGATATAATGTGCTCTTTGGGGTGGTTTCGTTAGATTGACTAGGACAAGCTAAGGAAATGGTAGTGTCAACTTCAATTGAAGTTTCCACTCGACTCTTCTTTCGCTCTCCCCCTTTAGGTTGTGAACCTTCCCCTCTTTCTTTTTGTGATTTGGTTGATAGGTTTGACAAATTGCTTATGAACCTACGGTGAAAAGCGATGACAATCTCTTCCCACTACATAGGTCTTGTTGCTTCCTTTAAGCGACGGGTGAACCACCATTTTGCTTCTCCCTTTAGTGATAAAGGAAAAAGTGTTTCTCTAATTTCGTTTTGGGTGATTCCCTCCCTCATAAAAGTTTGACAAAGTTCGCAAAAGGTATGAAGATGATGAGACGGGTTTTCGTTTTGTTTTCCACTAAATTGATTACCCTCTATAAGAGCAATCAAAGTCAAATGGACCCTAAGGATCCCACTGGCAAGCTCAAAAACCCGGTACCTTGGATCTTGTCTAGTTAGCACCATTTTATCAACCTACAAGAAAAACACAAAAGAGAAAGTTAGAAATGAATTAGGTACGGTTGCACCTAAAAATGGTAGAAATAAAAACCAACAATACATAAATAAACAAAACCGTGCTCCCGGCAACGGCGCCAAAATTTGATCGGTTCTGTCGCGGTCCCGAAACAAAAATAATTTACCCGGACTAGGCTAACAACATAAGGAATGTAATTAGGGAAGTAGGGTGTCGATCTTCAGGGAGTACGTGTTACTTATGAATTGTTATGGATTGGTTTTCATTTAAAATCGAGTCACTTGAGTTGTTTGTCTGACTATTAACATAAAATAAAACGACAAGAATATAAATGACGATATGTAAGAACAAATATGTAAATTACAAAACAAAAAACCCAGAACAGAAGACATACCCGATCGGGTTGTCACGTACCCGATCGGGGAAGTCCTCTGATCCGAATATTGAGAACTAATTTCTAACTAAAGACGGTATTTAAATGACAATATTGAAAGTCTAACTAGCTAAACTAATTAACCAGAGAATAACAATAATAAAAACTATCTAGGAACGGGAATAAAAAGACGATAAACTAACTAGATAACGATAAAGTAAACTATCTAATAACAGAAATAAAAAGACAATAAAATAATCTATCTAAAACGATAAATTAAACTAACTAATCAAGTTGATATAGTGAAAGAGAAATACATGTAAAACTAGTTAAAACTTTCATAGATACCAATATTAGAATTACTTATGATTGTCTAGGCCTTGTAGCGGTATATTCCTTCCGGATTCGTACCGACCTTTTAGTGGGTCCTAACGTCCTTTCAGCATGTTTAGGTCACTAAACCCCCATTGATAGTCCTAATTCCTATCCCAACTCTCGTCATAAAGATAGAAATGACTAATACAAACAATTGTTTATGGCCACTAAACAAAGTTATAGAATTTTGACACGACCAAAGGAAGAAACAATTTAGACGGTTCAATTGGTAACTACTCTTCTTATAATTCATTTAACTCATAAATCATTTCAAATATTACAACTCTATTTATTTTATTTACACAATAATAATTTTACAATATTAGAATTAATCTAATCTATGTGATTATGTGATTAAGTAGATTAGTAAGAAAAAGATGTAAGAAATCAAACTATGAAATACAAGTACTGAAGTGATTATGGTGATTATGTCAACAATCATTCTAATGATATTTTTAAGGATTATATGATTAGGTAAATTATAATGTGACATGCTAAATAATACTTTGGTTTTAACTAAATTGATTTTAGGTTGATTTCCTACTAACAACAATATTGTGAAAATGATACTAATGAGATTATAATTCATGGTGGTTAAAATTGCATAAGTAAATAAGATTAGAGAATTACCGATAAGGAAAATGAGTATATAAGAATGAAAGTAAGAACAAATACCCAATAACAAAAGCTAAGTAAACACTAGAGAAATACTAAGGAAGCTATAAAAACTTGAAAGAAAGTGTGCTAAAAGAAATGATAATAGATTCTTAGATTATTGTAAGATTGTGTGTTATTATGCTTGGATGATCATTGGCTTTTATAAGGCTGCATGGCTGCTGATCCTCTTGCTTATTCGTACCCTAGTCAATGCATTAAACCTCCCATTTAAGCTCGGATTGAAGAAAAGCCAAGTAACGTCTTCTTGCAGAAATACCCGATCGAGTAACAGGCAATCCGATCGGGTTTTTGTGCAAGTCGGATTTTCCGTCTTTTCATCTTAGGCACGGAATCCTATGCCTTAGTCTTTGGTCAATGCATTACGGAATTGGGCTTGGGCTGATCTTATCTTGACTTGGGTTGAGTTTTCTTCTTAAAGTCCAAAGCCAAAAATCTAAATTGAGTCCATTCGAAGAAAGATGTAGCGGTATTGTAATGAAATTGTGAACTGGCTATCATCAATTCCTTGAAAACTCGTATCCTAGTGTCTTTGCTCCATAAAGTAGGAAAATATAGCAAAACCGCTTCATTTCCTATAAAACGAGTCAAAACACGCAAAACAACTAGAATAGCAATATTAGCTCGTTAATCACTTAACAAAGTGCATAAATCATATAGAAATCGAGCTAAAACGGGGGATAAATCAATACAAAATATCACTTATCATACGTCGTGGCTACCCTAGCTTCCTCGTAGATCCTCCTAGGCTTGCGTTGCCATGTCCTTCTTCTCATGCCCTAAATGTGATCAAAAAGGGTGGTGAGAATCACAACTCGTATCAAAATACCAAAGTTGAGATGAGTATCAATAACAAAAACTTTGGGAAGAACCATTACCAACTGGAAGAACCCGTCCAGTTTTGATGTCTCCCAAATACTTGGAGCAATTACGCTTCCAATGGCCCGTACCATTACAATAATGACACTTGTCTTCGGATACGGCTCCCTTCTTGCCTTTGGAAGAGCTATTCATAAAAGCTTTCCCTTTGCCTTGATAAGAGTGAATGGGCTTGTTTCTCTTGTTCCCTTTGCCTCCACTTTTCTTGAACTTCGTCTTGCTCTTGACATTGATGTTTAAAACATCCTTACTAGAGCTAGCTTGAAAGCCCATGTCACGTTCGGCTTGCACAAGCATCTTGTGCAAATCATGAACCGTGACAGTGGCATTTTGCATGTTGAAGTTCACCCTAAAGTTGAGAAACCCTTTGATCTTACTTAAGGAGTGAAGTATGCGGTCAATGATGAGAGAATCAAGAATCTCTATTCCTTGCTCTTTTAGCACCTCCACGTACTCAATCATTTTGAGCACGTGAGGGCTAACATTATGACCCTCCTTTATATTGAGGTCAAAAAATTGGGACGCGGCTTCGTATTGCAAAATTCTTGGAGCTCGTGAAAACATGGTCACGATCTTAGAATAGATTTCATATGCGGTCGCCTTCTTTATGGCAATGCGCTGAAGCTCGCTATCCATCGAAAAGATCAAGACATTCTTGATTGCCGCCGACTCTTTGTGGTAGGACTCATAGGCCTCCATCGTGGCGTTCGATGACCTCGCATTTCGAGTGGGAGGGGCCGTGTCGGTTAGGTAACTTAGCTTACCATCACCTTCGGCGGCTAGGCGTAGTTGCCCATTCCCATCCGTGAAGTTTGAACCATTCTTATTAAGTTTACAACGATCCATGAAGGACCTTAGCCATGATACGGTGGTGAGTGGTGGAGGTCGAGCCTCGTTATTGTTGTTTTCCGACATTGCGAATTAAAAATGAGTTGGACTACAAAATAGAAATTGAAAGAAACGTCAACATTTATCGTTTTTGATATAATTGTAAACATTTTAAACAAGTTTAACATTTATATAATGACCTCTATGCAATTACATAAATGATTCCAAGACCCAAGTCCTATATCAACTCGGGTTTATGTGAGCCACGGACTCCACAACCTTTATTAATATTACTTGGTGGGTTAACTCTTTAACCGATTCTACCATTAGAATTGTTGGTCGATGAAATACTTTATTGTCATCTTTAGCCCGTAACACATGGGCCACGGACCCTAATCTTTCCGTTGAGTTCAACCAAATTTCGATGCAATAACGATTTATTGCCCTACTTACCCAACGTAATAAGTTTAGCACCTCGGTGAGCCGAACCTACTTCCTTACGAAATTGGGATTCATGGGTTCTACTATTTGTTAAGGCTAAATCTCAATTATCATAATAGAGGTCAATTCAATTTATATTATCTATCTCCTTTTAAGTGAACTAAATAGGCGAACTATCGATAATTATAATTGACGCGGTCGATGACTCGATAAAATGCATGTGTTGTTTAAGTGGCGATTTGGCATGCATGCAACATATAAATAAAAATGCAAGCAATAAAATAAATTCTTAGTATGACCTTCCTAAAAATAATAGAAAATCAAATTAACTATTACAAATTTGGAAACCAACTCCTTGGTCCCTTGAACTTCATGTGCACGCCTCCCAAGGACACCGTCTCCTTTTGGAACGCCTTTCCAAATGGCACCGTCTTTAGGAAACTCCGAGATTACAAATGTTAGCTCAAGAACAATAAGAAAAGGATTTTCTTATTGTGCCCATTTAAACCGAAATTTCTCAATGTAAGGAAATTTCATCTTATGTTTATTTATGCCTTTATATTTGCATGCATGTTACATAGATCATTAAATATTAAATTAACAAGTTAATTAGTGACTAATTAGAGAAGTCTAATTAGGGTCTATGGAATTTCATGTTGTATCAGAGCTAGCTTGTTGTATGCATGTTCATTTTGGGCATTTTTATTAAAGTTATAAGATAACCAATAAAATCAAAAATTAAAGTTTAAATATGATTTGGACAAAATATTTTAGTGCATGCATACCTACTGACTTCAAAATGTTTGTGGTCGAATTTGGGGATTTTACGGATTTATTTGCTATTTATTATAATTTATGCCTTTTAAACCGAGTTAACATGTACTTTGTGAGTTAAAAGTTAACTACAAATAGTTACATGTTGATTCTGGCCATGAAATTTTTATACGATCTCACATGTCTGTCTTAAATATTGTATGTAAAATTTTATGACTTTTAATTAAGTATTGCGTGTTTATTGAATTTTATAAGATAAAAGTCGATAATATGAGATTATAATGTTCATGAAATTGGAATGTCCTTTTATGGTCATGAAATTTTTTGGTACATTTTAGTTACTGATTTATATCATGTTGATGAAATTTCATAATTTCTTTCTCTGTTTTACTATATTTGATGATTTTTATTTGATAAAACCGTTAAATACAAAGTTATTTGTTCATTAAATTAATTTAAAATTTTTTTGAGAAAATGTTTTATTTTTGGAGTTCCTGGAAATGTTCCAGAATTTACAAAAGTTTTGGTTTAAAATTTTTATGATGTTTAATTTTATTTTGGGTTTATTTCATAAATGTTATGATTAAACCTCAATATTTAGCAAATACGATCAAATCCAACCAATTAAACTTAAAAAAAATTAGTGCGGACTAATTTTGAGTTCTAGATCATATTATATATAAATATTTTTTGCTTAAATACGATTTAAGTGTTGATTATTGAATTTTTAATGGTTAAAAATCGATAATATCCATAAAATCGAGCTAGAATGAGCATGGCAAGTGTTTAGGGCGATTTTGGCATGAATTTTACAGTATTTTATTTATGTTATTTATGTTGAATGAATGAATGTCATTTATTTATTTAATGCAAGTTGTACCTAATATGGCCTAGATTATTTTTAATCGGTATTACCCGTAATGTAAGGGAATACCGATTCGGTTGTAATTTATTGCGATCTCGTATCACCGTTTTGTAATAGTTAATAATTTCATTTTATAGATCAAATGTATAGTAAGAATTTGCTAAGTATTCATTTGTATTTATGTAATTATTTATTATGAAGATGGAGTTTTCCGAAGTCGGTGTTCTAAAAGACAGTGCCATTTTGGAGTTTGTCCATGAAGAGACAAGGGATCAAGGAGTTTGTTTCTGATTTTTTAATCAACTAGTTAATAAGATTAGCTAGGTGGCCATACTAGGATTTATTAATTGTTAATTGCTTGTTTATGTTTTCCGCTCATGCCAAAATCGCCAACATGCATTTTTATTTCGCGATTGTCAATTCAACGTTATTTAAAATTCGCCGACTTAGTTCACTTATAGGCAATTACTAACTAAATTGGCAAGACCTCTCACACAACTTAAAATTGAATTGAGATTTAGCCTTACCAATTAAAGCACCTATGAATCCCGTGTTCATTAGGACAACCACAACGTGGATCTTTTTACCTCGGGTAAGTAGGGTGATGCGATCACATTCCTAAATTAGGTTGGTCTCAACGGGATAAGCGTTATCTCGGGACTAGGAGACGGGTTTGGATGAAATCCGTCAACCGAGAGTTCTAGGAGTAGAATTAGTCAAAGTGTTGACTTACCATTTATAACATAAAGGTGGCATAACATGTTCATTTTTATCTAAAATGCGGGTCTCGGAATCGCTTATATAATTTCGTGAGGGGTCATTATATTTGTGACTTGTTTTAAATTGTTTTCACAAGTAAAATTGTTTAAAACATTGAATGTTAATATTTCCTAATTTTGTTATACTAATTCAATTCGCAAATAGCAAACAATAACAACAATGTCGTTCAACTTGGCAAAGACTCATGGCTAATGTTCGTAATGGACAAATGCATCTTAAAAGACGACGGATCTAATTTCGTCGAGTGGGAGCAAACGATTAAGAGTGCGGCGTTATCGGATAACGTCTTGCGCTACTTGACTGAAACCCCTCCCAATGAACCCGGCCCAAGGGCCACTAATGTGGGCAAAGCCGCTTATGAAGAGTACTTGAAGGTATCTAATGACGTCAAGATGGTCTTGATTTGGTCAATGTCCTATAGTCTGAAGCAACAATACATCACCCTAGGAGCATATGAGATATTCTCGCGGGTGACTTTGGCGTTTTCTCAGTCACATGACATACGCCAATACAATGCTATGACATGGCTTTTTGAAGCCAAGCTAGACAAGGGCCAAAAGGTTGTCCCACACGTGCTCAAGATGGTTGAGCATGTGGACACCGTAGAGCGTCTAGGGGTTAAGATTAAAAAGAAGCTAGCGGTTGGCCGCATCCTTCACTCACTTCCTCCCAAGGCCGCATCCTTCACTCCTTACCCAAGTCGAACGGGATATGGAGGCAAGTGGGAGTGAGAAAAGGGATGTTCTTTCAATGAAGTTGAACATCTTAAGTCTTGGGGTTCAAAAGGGAAAGGAAAGGGCAAAGCTATAATGTACAGCAATGCCAAGGCTAAGAGCCTGAAGCATGCCGACGCCGAATGCTTTTATTGTAAAGGCAAGGGACATTGGAAACGCTATTGTCCCAAGTACTTGAAGGATAAGAAAGATGGATGTGTGACACCATCAGGTATAATCCTCTGTTCTCTCTATAAGATAGATATTAACTATGCATGCACTTCTACTTGGGTATTTGATACCGGATGTGGTTCTCACCTTTGTAATCATTTAGAGGGACTGAAGGACGTGCGAGCACTAGCCAAGGGTGATGTAGACGTATGCATGGGGAATGGAGCAAGAGTAGCCGCCGTTTCCTTAGGAGCTTATGTACTCACCTTAGCTAGTGGTCTTGAATTGTATTTAAATAATTGTTATTTTGTACCCTCCTTGACCAAGAACATTATCTCCATATCCATGCTTGATGCGGAGGGTTTCTCTTTTGTAATCAAGAACAATGGTTGTTCGTTTTCTTTTAATGATGTGTTTTATGGTAAAGCCGTCTCTATTGGAGGTATTTTTGTTCTAGATAATGTTAATGAAGTTTATCATGTAGAGAGTAAGAAGCTCAAATTAGATGAAACTAATCAATCATACCTTTGGCATTGTCGTTTAGGTCATATAAACGTACAACGCATAAAGAGACTTCTTTCAACGAAACTTCTCAAACCATTTGATTACGAATCTTATGGTGTATGTGAATCGTGCTCCTTTTACGGGAAAAGGAACACGAGCAAGTGAGTTATTAGGCCTTGTACATACAGATGTGTGTGGCCCAATGACTCTCCAAGCTAGAGGTGGTTATAACTATTTCATTACTTTTACCGACGATTTGAGTAGATATGGATATGTCTACTTAATGAGGCATAAGAGTGAAGCTTTTGAAAAGTTCAAAGAGTTTCAACACGAAATAGAAAACCAATTGAATAAGAAGATTAAAACCCTACGATCCGATCGTGGTGGTGAATATCTAAATAATGAATTTGAATCACATCTAAAAGATTGTGGCATAATATCACAATGGTCTCTTCCTGGAACACCCCAACTAAATGGTGTGTCTGAAAGGAGAAACAGAACTTTATTAGATATGGTTCGGTCAATGATGAGTCTTACAGAGCTTCCTGATTTATTTTGGGGATTTGCTATCTTAACCGCAATTTTTTCACTAAATCGTTGCCCAACTAAAGCGGCAGATAAGACTCCATATGAGATATGGAAAGGAAAGGCTCCTTATTTGCCATTTATGAGAATTTGGGGTTGCAAGGCGTATATTCATGACAAGTCTAACGACAAACTCGTACCCAGATCCAACAAATGTCTTTTTGTAGGGTATCCTAAGGAAACACGTGGTTACTACTTCTACAATCGTCACGAGGACAAAGTGTTTGTGTCTCGTGATGCTGTCTTTTTAGAAAACAATATTATTTCTAATAGACAGAGTGGGAGAAAGTTTGAACTTGATGAAGTTCAAGAGCCACAAACCGATAATTAAGTAGAGGAAAAAGTTCCCTCCTTCTCTGAATCTGTAGTTGTCCCTAGAAGGTCAAGTAGAATTGTTCATCAACCTGACTGTTACCTCGGATATATCGAGGAAGATGGAGATTTTTTACTTTTTGAAAGTGATGAACCCACCACCTACAAGTCAGCCGTTTCTAGTAACAACTCCTCGCATTGACTCGAGGCCATGTGATCCGAATTGGATTCTATGCGCGAAAATCAAGTATGGGACTTGGTAGACTTACCTGAGAAGGTACGACCTCTTTAGTGCAAGTGGATCTACAAGATCAAAATTGGCATAGATGGACATAATAATGTCTACAAAGCCAGATTGGTGGCAAAAGGCTTCACTCAAGTTCATGGTTTACACTATGATAAAACCTTCACCCCAGTCGCTTTTCATAACTATGAAATTTGGCAAATGGATGTCAAAACCACCTTCTTGAATGGGATTCTAGAAGAGGAAGTGTATATGACACAACCTGAAGGTTTTGTGGATAAATCCAATCCTAAGAAAGTATGCAAACTTAAGAGATCCATTTATGGTCTTAAGCAAGCATCCAGGAGTTGGAATCATCGCTTCGATCATGTTATTAAACAAAAAGGTTTCACTCGAAGTGTCGAGGGGCCATGTTTATACATGAAGTTTAGTGGGAGCAAAGTTACTTTACTGATTTTGTGTGTGGATGACATACTTCTCATTGGGAATGATATACTAATGCTTACTTCTACAAAGAAGTGGATAGGGAAACATTTCCAGATGAAGGACTTGGGAAAGGCACAACGCATTTTGGGTATCCGGATCTATAGAGATAGATCCAAAAGGATATTAGCATTAAGTCAAGAAGCTTATACAGATAAGATTATTGATCGGTTCAAAATGAAAGACTCTAAGAGAGGCTTTCTTCCCATAGGTCATGGTATCACTCTGAGTAAATCACATAGTCCTACCGTCACCGAAGAGATTGAACGCATGAAATTGATTCTTTATGCTTCCGCAGTTGGATGAATCATGTATGCTATGATGTGAACTCGCCCCGACGTTGCATATGCTTTGAGCATGACGAGTCGTTATCAAGCCAATCCAGGTGAGAGTCACTGGATAGCCGTCAAGAACGTACTTAAGTACTTACGAAGAACTAAAGATTCGTTCTTGGTGTTTGGAGGAGAAACTGTGTTACGTGTAAAGGGTTACACGGACGCTAGTTTTCAAACTGATAGGGATGATTTAAAATCCCAATCCGGCTATGTCTTTATGTTGAATAGAGGAGCTGTTTGCTGGAAAAGCTTCAAGCAAAGCGTTACTGCGGATTCTACAACAGAAGCTGAGTACCTTACAGCATCAGAGGCTGCTAAAGAAGCTGTGTGGATTCGACAATTCATGGAAGGTCTAGGGGTAGTCCCCACCGCCGCAGATCCAATCATGATGTATTGTGATAACAGTGGGGCTATCTTTCAAGCAAAGGAACCCAAGTCTAGTAACAAGTCTAGACATGTACTTAGGAAATACCATGTAATTAGAGATTATGTGGAGAGGAAGAAATTTGATGTATGTAAGGTTGGGACAGACGATAACATCGCTGATCCTCTAACCAAGCCTCTTTCAAAGGCTAAGCATGATGGGCATGTCGTCGCAATGGGATTAAGACGAGTACCTGAATTCCTCTAGATTATATGATATTTAATAGTTGAATATTGTATCAATGTTTACATATATGATAATTGCATTCATTGTTCGAGTTTTATATGAACTCTTTATTTTAGTTTGACTAAATATCAATACTTTGTTTTATCTGAATTGGTTTTATGAAAAGCTGAACACAATTCAAGTGAACAAGATAAACTTCGTACTATTGTCCCTAGTCACTCGTAAGAGGTGACGTCTCGAAGTGACTAGATTGTAAGTCGATCGATGGCCAGTTCCGCGCCATGGGTCATGGAGATGACTAGTCGTTTACATAGGCAGACTGTATGACACTCTCTTGGACAATGATCTTTATAGGATTCCTTATCAAAATTATTGAAGCCTGGTCGTGGCAGGGATTTCGATATTATTCCTATGAGTCGATTCTTTAGACTGGCGACCATTTGCCTGAGTTGGTGTAGTTTCCAATTGACTTTGGTTTTGTCCTAGGTCGTGCCGTGATAGGAGGCCAATGGGCATATTCTGGGTCATGGTGATCTGCATTATATAGTGTAAGTTGGGTCAACAGGAATTGTCCACCCACTTTGGGTATTAACATCTTTGGGCCACTCGAGGAGTAGTGACTGTAAATGCGTGGCCACACTCGGAAGAGATCTCCGGTAGATTTTCCGGTCAGACAGTTACTCTCCTAGATTGAGAAACCACTCTATTTATATTTTTCAATAGCAAGTGCGATCTGAAAGACACCTTGCGATGAGTGAAAGGATGTGACACAAAGGGACAAGAGAATCGGTAGCACACAACTTGTCGAGACAAGTGGGAGATATTGTTGGAGAAGGAGTTCTTTGCAATAGTGTGGCTACATGCACATTTTGTATCGGACAAGTGGGAGATTGTTGGAGTATGTGTCCTCCACAATAGTGCATTTATATATTATATCTCATTTTGAAATATCCGTGGATGACTAGTATATTGATACTCCACGTCAGTTGATTAACGTAAATCAATAACGATCAGCTGACTAGAGTTAAACGTTATTGTCGTATTACGGCGGTGATCAACTGTCCCGTTTTGGTCACACCTAAAGGATGAGACCCAAACAGTTAACTAATTATTTGTATATGATACAGTTTAATTAGTTATTTACATATATATTTGATATATGTTTGGTTACGAGAGTTATTCATTGAAAATTGAGTTAGGAACTCATTCAGATTAAGTTTATTAGTCAATTATATGATAACTGACTGAATAAATTTTGCGCCTTATTTTAATACGATTAAATAAGATTTAATTTAGTAATTAATCGTTAATTCACTAAATTAGTTGAGGTTGTGCATATATTTTGAGGTAGAGGTAATTAGTTAATTATCTTTACAAAAAGTTGTAAAATAAATTAACTGGACATTGTGGGATCCATTATATATTGATATAATGGTAAAATATCACTTAATAGCTGAGTGTATAATGATTATTAATTTGAGTCATATAATTGTTATATGATCAAATTAACACTTAATTATACTAGATAATTAAGCATATGATTATAAGTATTTTTGGGACATATATCAATAATCAAAATGGACCATTTAGCCATGTATAGGCCGGATTCCATATGAGTGGAAGGAATGATTTTGTTCATTTCTTTTCTTACACTACAACATGTGATTATGACATGTATGACACATGAACATGATCATATACTATCCTACACTCTACCATTTTGCATGGGATTAAAATAAAGCAAAATAATGGCTCAAATATGAGCAAAGTGTCCGACCAATATGTCCTATATAAGGACATATTGGTTGTTCATTTCATCTGTTCAATTCTTCACTTGTTTTGCTGTTTTCTCCAACTACTCTCTAAAACTCTCAAATCAACTAATATTCTTATATTATTAAATTTGTAATAAACCTAATATTAGTCACTTCTTGACACTATATTTTGCTAGTCCAAAACTATAGTGATTGTTTGGGTTAGTCTTGGGTGCATGTTGGAAGGAGACTTTCTACATTGAAAGTTCTTTCAAGAAGGTTCATCCTATTATTTTTAACACAACAACAATAAGAAAAAGAGTTTCTTATTGTGCCCATTTAAACCGAAATTTCTCAATGTATGGAAATTTCATCTTATGTTTATTTATGCCTTTATATTTGCATGCATGTTACATAAATCATTAAATACTAAATTAACAAGTTAATTAGTGACTAATTAGAGGAGTCTAATTAGGGTCTATGGACTTTCAATATTACCCTTAGACTCATTCTTAATGTCATAACTGAAATTTAGTGAATTATTAATGTTAGACAAGTCTAGGCCGTAACACTATACTGTGCTACAATTCACGTTGTACTTTAAATCACATTTTTCTATTTTCTAAACAAATCCACAAAGAAATGTGAGGAACAACTCATTCGGTTTGTTTATGTTTAAAACAAATACGTAGCCAACTCTTTAAATGAGTACAACTGTCACATTTATCAACAAAAATAAAATATTTAAATTCAGAAACAACCTGTCTTGCGCGCTTATTAACAAGAAGGTGACGCCGATTACAACTTTTCTAAAAAAATAAAACACACATAAAACGAGAAAACAATCAGAATGCAAACACTAACAATAATACGAAATAATAATAAAACGAATTTTATTCCAACATCTGTGATAGGGTTATCGCGTATGCAAACCTAGTCTAGGCTAACAATAAATGAATGTAGTTAGGGAAGTGGGGGTCGATCACAGGGAGACGGGAGTCACTAAATAAGTGCAGCAAGAGCTCACCCAAGGGGCCTTGATGATCAAGCCACAAACAAGGCAAGCCTAACCCCAATGACCCCTCAGAGGGAAGCTAGAGTTACAAGGTCCAAACAACAAGCTATGACAAGCCAAGACCAAGCCATGCCAAGCTACAACAGTGAGGGAGACAGTCCAAGACTCAACAACCCATGCCAAGCCCCAACACAACCCACATTACCCACACAAGACAGAAACAAAACCCTTCAGGCTCAGACAGACCAATTCACAAACCCTGTATCTAGGAGGTACACCAGAGCATCCCAACCACCCCCACCATGGCCTACCATCAAGCCAACCCACTAAGCTACAAGTTTGTCCAGGACAAATCCTTTTGAAGTCTAGTAAAAACCCATGAAACAGACACCCCAAGTTAGAGTCCAGCAAACCCATTAAAAACAGAGAAAGTACAAGGCAGTTTGTGGTTTCCTTTTGTTTAAGTCAACTTGTCCTCGTCCAAGGCAGGTCTTATCTATGTTCTAATAAGAGTAGGGAGTCCCAAGGAGCAGCAACACATCCAGGCAAAGCAACAAGGCAACAAGAACAACAGATTTCCATTTCAGGAAAACTCCAAAACTGCTTTATTTGCTTTTTGTTCAGTCTGTTTTTTGTGTCTTGTGTCTGTTCTTTATAGTTGTTGAGCTCGTCCTATTATGAGGCTCTTAATTAGTGTCAGTAGTAGTAGTTTGAATCCTAAGTTGGCCCTTGGATGATCTGTGCATCCAATGGCTCACAAGTTATCAGCCCCTCTATATAAAGAGGTCTTGTATGTTTGTTTGAGCAGACTTTTATGAATGAATGAATTAAACTTTGAGAAATCACTCAATGTTATCAAACTTGTGCTAAGAGCTGTAGTTTGAAGCAAGCCTGATACATCTCCAAGGTGTTTGATCAGTGCCTTGTATTGTGAGTCAAGTTATACCTGTGCTTTGCTGTGGTTAACTTACTTGCTGTTGAGTTTAGTTTAGAGTGTTTGTGCTTTGCTGTAATACTTGAAAACTATCTCTAAATCCAGTCTTTGAGTCCTTTTCTCTTGTGCCTTGCTGTAGAGGATTGTCTCTAAGTCATATCCCCTGAGTCTTTCAGTTAAACAACTCAACATCCCTAAAACAATATCCCTTGTCACTTGTTTTGTTCTCAGTTTGAATCAAGTTCATCAAGCTTACTTAAAACTTGTGAACCTTAGTAGTTTACACTCCAAATTGGTTATCAGAGCTTTGGTTGAGAGTCTTAGTGAGTTCATTTTCCCTAACTACATTTAAAAACACAAAAATAGCCCAATGAGTGAAGAGAGACTAGCAGGAGTAGAAGCAAGGATGGAGGATCTGGCTGGGATTGTAACCACCCTAACCAGAACCTTGGACCAAGTTATAGGCAACCATTTGCTTGCTGGAGGGAGAGGTAGAGGACGTGGAAGAGGCCAAGGAGGAGGCAGAGGAAGGCCACCTGATGATGAAGAGTACCCAGACTCAGATGACTCAACAAGAAGCAGAGCTTCCATCCACAGGAACACAGACAAGCATCTTAAGGTAGATATCCCTGAGTTTTCTGGTAGTCTTAATCCTGATGACTTATTAGAATGGCTTAGAGAAGTAGAAAGGATCTTTGAGTACAAGGGATACAATGATTCCAAGTCTTTTAAAGTAGCCATCCTTAAACTGAAAGGGTATGCTTCCCTTTGGTATGAGACTATGAAAGGGTTAAGGGCTAGGGAGGGTAAGGAACCCATCAAGTCTTGGACTAAACTGAAAAAGAAACTGTTAGACAAATTTGTTGCTAAGGATTACACCCAGGATCTGTTTATCAAGTTGTCTAAGTTGAAACAAGGAGACAAACCTGTTGAATCTTATCTGAGGGAGTTTGAACAACTCACCTTACAATGTGATATAAATGAGAAACCTGAGCAAAGGATTGCTAGGTACTTAGAGGGTCTAGATAAGAACATTGCTAACAAGGTTAGGATGCAACCTCTGTGGTCATTTGATGATGTTGTCAACCTATCTCTGAGAATTGAGAAGATAGGGAAGACTAAGCCTGCTACACCAAAACCTGTTAGGCCTTTTCAAACCAGACCTTATAGTGGGTTTAGAACCATGGATACCCCCAAGACAGCACCCCCACCTATCTTAGACAAGGGTAAGGGCATCATGGGTCAAAAGCCAAGCACTTCATTGACTGAGAACAGAATTAGGTGCTTCCAATGTCAAGGCTATGGACATTTCAGGAAGGATTGCCCTTCTAAGAAGACCTTAACCATAATGGAAGTTGAGGCTTGGGAGAAAGAGGGTCTAGTTGAGTATGAAAGGGATGAGCCTGAGGTTGAAGAAGTGGTGAGTGAGGAAGAAGAGTCTAGTCAGGAGGCAATAGTGGCACTCCCTGACACAGGCCACAGCTTAGTCCTATGGAGAGTAATGCATTCACAACAGATACCTTTGGAGGAGGATCAAAGGTCCCTCATTTTCAGGAGCAGATGTACCATACAAGGGAGGGTTTGTAACCTTATTATAGATGGAGGTAGTTGTACCAATGTGGCTTCTGTTACTATGGTTGATAAGCTGAAGTTGAGCACTCAAGATCACCCTCACCCCTATAAGTTGAGATGGCTGAGTAAGGGAGCAGAGGTTAAGGTGGATAAGCAATGCATGGTCCCTTTCTCCATTGGCAGTGTGTACAAGGATGAAGTATTGTGTGATGTGGTTCCAATGGATTCCTGTCACTTGCTATTAGGAAGGCCATGGGAGTTTGATAAAAGCTCCATACACCAAGGAAGAAGCAATACCTATTCTTTCAAGCATGGGAGCAGGAAGGTGACATTAGCCCCCTTGCCACCACACCAGAAGAGCTATGGAAGTCCAAGTATGGCTGAGGATTTTAGTGGAGTTGTATTTCTATCTGAGTCAGCAATGGTCAAGGAGTGTAGTGAGGAGCAACCTATAGTAATGCTGCTATCAAAGGAAGTTCAGGAAGAAGAGTCTAAGGTGATCCCTGCAGATGTTAAGCCCCTCATTGATCAGTTCAAGGGAGTGTTTCCAGAGGAACTTCCTGATGGCTTACCCCCTTTGAGAGGGATTGAACACCAAATAGACCTTCTGCCAGGGTCTGTACTACCTAATAGACCAGCCTACAGATGTGATCCTAAGGCTACACAAGAGCTACAAAAGCAAGTTGGAGAGTTGATGAGTAAAGGGTTTGTAAGGGAGTCATTAAGCCCTTGTGCTGTGCCTGCATTGTTGGTTCCTAAGAAGGATGGGACTTGGAGGATGTGCATAGATAGCAGGGCTATCAACAACATCACAGTCAAGTATAGGTTCCCTATACCTAGGCTTGATGACATGTTGGATGAGCTAAGTGGCTCAAGGTTCTTTTCTAAGATTGACTTGAGGCAAGGTTACCATCAATTGAGGATCAGAGAAGGAGATGAGTGGAAGACAGCCTTCAAAACAAAGCATGGCCTTTATGAGTGGCTTGTCATGCCCTTTGGCCTGTCAAATGCCCCAAGTACCTTCATGAGATTGATGACAGAGGTGCTTAGGCCTTGCCTAGGGAGATTTGTGGTGGTATAATTTGATGATAGCCTCATCTACAGCAAGAGCAAGGATGATCATTTGAGGCATCTTGAGGCTGTGTTTGAAATACTTAAGGAGAGCAAGCTCTTTGGGAAGCTTGAGAAGTGCACCTTCATGACTGAGGAAGTCAAGTTTTTAGGATATGTGGTATCTGGTAGAGGCATTTCAGTTGATCAAGACAAGATCTTGGCAGTCCAGTCTTGGCCTATCCCTAGGAGTATTACAGAAGTAAGGGGATTCCATGGCTTAGCATCTTTCTACAGAAGATTCATTAAGGACTTTAGCACCATTGCAGCACCTCTCACTGAGTGCATGAAGAAGGTAGAGTTCACTTGGACTGAGAATGCTTTACAGGCTTTCAAACACATGAAGAAGCTCTTGTGCAGTGCACCTATCCTAAGATTGCCAACCTTTGATTGCCTATTTGAGGTTGAATGTGATGCAAGTGGAGTGGGAATTGGAGCTGTCCTCATCCAAGAGAAGAAACCTGTAGCCTACTTTAGTGAAAAGCTAAGTGGTGCCAAGCTAAACTATTCTACATATGATAAAGAGTTCTATGCTCTTGTCAGAGCGCTGAGGCATTGGAGTCATTACCTGAAGCCCAAACCTTTTGTCTTACACTCTGATCATGAGGCATTGAAGTACATAGGAGGCCAGCATAAGCTCAGTCACAGACATGCTAAGTGGGTAGAGTTCCTTCAGTCATTCACCTTTTCTAGCAAATACAAAGAGGGCAAACAAAATGTGGTGGCTGATGCATTGTCTAGGAGGTACACTCTGCTATCAACTATGGAGCAAAGGGTTCTTGGCTTTGAGTTTCTGAAGGACATGTATCAAGAAGATCCAGACTTTGCAGAAGATTGGTTAGCACAGAAAGAGGGAACAAGAACCATTGACTCACCATACACTTTGCAAAATGGATTCTTGTTTAAAGGAAACAAGTTGTGTGTTCCCAGAGGATCTTATAGGACCCTATTGATCAAGGAGGTACATGGGAGTGGCCTTGGAGGACACTTTGGGGTTCAGAAAACTGTGGACATACTACAAGATCAATTCCACTGGCCTAAGATGATGGGAGAAGTTCAAATAGTGCTCAGAAGGTGTGGAGTTTGTCAAAAGGCCAAGAGTTCTTTCCAAGCAGGACCTTACACTCCCCTACCAGTCCCATGTAGGCCTTGGGAGGATGTTAGTATGGATTTCCTAATGGCATTGCCTAGGACAGCAAGAGGGAAGGATTCTATCATGGTGGTTGTGGATAGGTTCAGTAAGATGGCACATTTCATTGCATGCAAGAAGACTGAGGATGCTGTGAGTGTAGCAGAGCTATACCTTGATGAGGTGGTGAGGTTACATGGAGTTCCAAGGACCATTGTGTCTGACAGAGACACAAAGTTTATGAGCCATTTCTGGGGGACATTGTGGAAACTGCTTAACACTAGGTTATTGTTTAGTACCTCCCATCACCCTCAAACTGATGGCCAAACTGAGGTGACTAACAAGACCTTGGGAAGAATCTTGAGGTGTATAGTCAGCAAATCCCTCAAGGATTGGGACTTGAAGTTGGCTCAAGCAGAGTTCTCTTTCAATAGAGCTCCATCAGCAGCCACATGCCACTCCCCCTTTGAAGTGGTCTATGGTACTAACCCCTTAATGCCTTTGAGTTTGTCTAATGTGTGCAGGTCAGAAGTCCACTATGTAACAACCCGAAATATACCCGATTTTTCTAGTAAAAATATTTACTAACACTTTTCAGTAGAACTTAAGTTTTTAAAATAGGAATTTTTGTTCTGAGTCTTATTTTGAAATTCCGCGTTCGTATTTGGAATTTTTGAGAGATTTCATGAAAAGACCGTTTTTGGTCATCTTTGACTTTTCTTGACTTTTAAACCGTCTTTGACTTTTTCTTGACTTTTTAAAGTCGTCATGGACTTTTTTCTTTCCTTCTTGACTTTTTTAAGTCGTCCTAAACTTTTCTTGACTTTTAATTAAGTCATCTTCGACTTTTCTCACTTTTCAGTCAACTTTACTTCCGTTGACTTTTTTCCCGAACTCCCGCCCTCATAAGTATTACGACCGCAATTTTATTTAAAAAAAATAATATTTTTTGATTTATTTTTATTTAGATTTATACGATTTTTATCATAATTTAATATAATTATTTTGAATTTATTGGGAATTTAAAGAATAACTTTTACGGTTTTTAATCGAACGTCATTTAACTATTCCCGACGCATCGTAATGCGCGCAACAAAATCGAAACTCGACTTTGGCATGAGTCACCCGCGCGTGTCATCGCTTTCCACTCACCATTAGATATTTTATTTATTTTGATTAAACTAATCAACATATCTAGATATTTATTAACTTTATCGATCAGTTAACGAAAATTACGCAAATCGTTTACAAAACTGATCCGACAAACACACTTCTACACGGCTCAAACTCCCTCTAATAGCCTTGATATTTTCATTTCTTTTGATTATTAATAACATAATATCTTGATATTTAGTGTAATTAACTTTATCGTTAATTATATTAAATCGTTTACCGTAATATAATTATTAAACGCGAATCAATTCCGTAACAACAATTGTAAACTCAACACCTTTATTTGGTCTATAACTCACGTCCCCAACTCCACTTCACTTTACTCCAAACACCTTTTCACTTTTCAACAAATCAAATAAAGATCAAAATTCACTTTTCTTTAATCGTTCTTCGTGTTCTTCATCGTTCATCAATTGTTCTTCATCGTTCTTGAGCAAAACCTCCATAAATCCTTCATTTCTTAATTAAATCCTTCCTAATTTATATTTCTAGGATCTCCTCTTCGCTCCCCATCTTCACGTACGTTTTATTTTAAATTCCGACAAAATCGTTTTCAACACTTTAATTATGAGAAATCATATTTTAAGTTCTAATAAGGTTTTTCTTGTCTTTTCTTATAGGGGAAGATTTGGAAGACGAGTTTGGAGACTCGTATATTTTGGGTGAAGATTAGTAGAAGGGTTTCTTATTTTCTTAGTTCTTATTATCTTGGTGCTACTTGATTTTAGCTAAGCTAAGGTAACGATTCCGAGTTACTCGACGAATAATGTTACATAGCTTATGTTTTCTTTAGTTTTTGATTCATCTTTAGTTGTGGTTCATATTATTATGATTTTATGATTTTTAGTTAGGAACATGTTAAGTAGTGATTATTATGGTGTTTTATGAAATTATAACATGTTGGTGGTTTTGATGATTTTGGATGATCTATTTATAATCATGATTTAATATGCATGATGGTTGAATTGGATGTTAAAAATGGATGTTGTTAATTAAAATGATGTTAGGATTAATTTGGGGCGGTTGTTGTGGTGGCCATTGAAGTGGCCGGTTATGGTGGTGGCTGAACCGGCCGGTTCAGGCTGGTCAGACCGGTCCAGGCCGGTCCAGCCGGTCTGGGTTGGTCCATGGTGGGTCCGGGTTTTGGTCTTTGGGTTGTGTCGATGTTTGATTGTTTAATTGTTGTTTGACGGGTTTTAATTATGTTAAAGCATGCGGGAAATAATTAGAAACGGTTTTTAGTAAAACCGTTAAAAAGGCCAAAACAGCCCATTTTGCCCAAAACAGGCCGTGGGCCCATCCAGGCCCATGTGGGGTCCGGCCCAACTCAGCCCGTGGGTCCCACTTTGGGACTTGTGGCGGTTTTTGAGTTATCGTTATTTTTATCGTGTTTTGTAATATTTAACAAGTGGGAAATATTAATAAGTAAAATATTTATTTAAAAAGGTTTTTCATAAAATTATTATCTCGCACATGTTAGAAATTATAATACGAGACCGTAGTTTAATTTGGTATCCTTTAAGTCAAGCGGGGGTTACGTAAGATTTAATAATTCACATGTTAGAATTTGCAATAAAATAACATGTAATGAATATGATGATTGTATGTTCAAGCCTCGATGGCTAAGACTCTGTTGCTAGCCGGTTTGGCCAAACGGGTTTGGTCAAACTAAGATCTAGTCAGCCCCGATTTGACTGATGACCCGTCGCGGGACTAGGGTCGGGGGGTTGTCTTCAGGTAAGGTTTTATTTTAATGAATGAATGAATGAGCCTTAGTAGATATGAGGCGATATGATATTTGAATATGATTTATATGCAATTAGTCACATGATAGGATGTTGTTCCCGTGACTGTTTTATTGTATGGTTGGTACCCTAGGATAATATGAGTATATGGCGTCTTCACCATTCTATTTCTCAATAGTATCTTGGACCATGACATTGATAGGCACGTACTATCTTTAACGATTATATGTTCGCCACTGATAGCGTTTGTGTCCCGGGCCTGGGGGGCTTATCCCCAAGTCGGGGCATGGCATCCTAAGAGTTCCGCTTTGGGAAGGGAGCCAGCTTAAGTACTAGCCATCTCTGCTTAGGGTGTCGCCTAGTAGAGTTTCTCATAGACGGTTATGTCATGGGACGGGGAATGGAATAGCTGTTGTCGCTAGGTCTGATCAGTCTAGGACTAGGATGTTTTCCTACCTTGTGTAATAGACTTCGGGGGGGGAATTACAAAGTCTTCTACGACTTACTAGAACTTATGCCTGTTTGTAGACGTATTGGTCTTTCATGTTTGTATGATTCTATGAGTTCTAGAAGGTGAGATGCAAGCCGGCTAGGATTGATAGAGTTGGGATTAACGGTTGTTAACTGATTCACATGATTACGTGTTGATTAGGGTTTGAGTGTATCACGGCCATGTTTCTGAGAGGACCCTCTGAGCTAGCATACCAGCTTCCCTACCTCGAGTTATAGTTTATTATCGGTTTCACATGATAGCTTTCACATGCTAGGTTATTTGTTAGTTATCTGTTTCATAACATGAAAAGCATATTATATATGTTAAAGTTTTGTATTTTCCATATACTTTGCTTTTATGTTATTCATGTTTTATTAAACTCGACATTTCGTGGCTGGGAGAACTCGGAGTTACTCCCCACTGACTGTGGCTTCCGTGTTTATATTTAATGCGGTTGGCAGGTTTGTGATGCATACATTGGGTACATTGACGAGCTAGCGAGCGAAGTATTTACCTTGGACCTATACTCGGTTCTTTAGGATTGTATATTATTATCCACTCTTTTATTTCCGTATTTATACGGGAGATATGTCTCCCGTTTCAGATACTTTTTATGTATAATATTATTTCCTTTTTTTGTTATGAACCTTTTTATTTATGACACCTCCTTATGATGAATATATTTAATAGTAGGTTCCGGTTTTAAAATATACCGATTTTCACTAAAGTGAACCTATTAGAAACGTATTCTCATCTTTTATTTATTTAAATTATTTTTTTTTCTTTCCGCAAATTTGAGGGTGTCACATCCATTGCATTTGACATTATGATATTAAGATTTAATAATAAAAGTATCACGAAAATTACAAAGAAAGAATAAATTTTCTAAAAAAAAATATAAATAACAATACAAGGAAATTTTTCAAAAATAATTATAAAAAAATACTACGTTATAATCCGTATAAAAAAAAATAAGTAGGTGTTTTGTTTTCCAAAAAAATTATCTTCAACTTTAATAATAAGAAAAACAATAAATAATGAATAATAAATAATCAAAGTTAAAAGAAAAACATATTAATTGCACGGGTTTGGTGCATAACCATCGGTTTTATGTGGCTACCACATAAATTAGTCCTATAAATGAATTAGTCCTACAACCATCCGTTTTATGTAGCTACCAAGTTAATTACGAGTATAACTTATTATTTAGTGTAGAGTGAATGTTTTAGCTAAGAAAGAGATAGGCACCGTCTAAACTATATCTACTCATAACTTACGGAGTACTATCAAGGGTAAACAGTACTTTCATATCACGGAGAAGGGTGGTGTAGCGGTGGGGAGATAAAGACGTAATAGTTTAAACTATATCTACTCATATCACGCGAAAGAAGTGCAAAGGACGGGCATAGTTTCAATCAAAACAAGTATTACGATTTATGTACCTTATTTAGATTTTACGGTTAAGTTTTATACCCGTGCAAAAATGTAGGGGTTTGCCACTTAAAATTGGTTTAAACTATATCAAACAAAATACATATGTTATTTATATCAAAATTTAAACTATTAAAATATAAAATTCTAAAAAGTTATCTCCTAACATAATTTACTCATAGTTTATAAAATAAAATTACAAAAATTTCAAAATTTGTTTGCAAGTTACATTATCTCTTACATCATCACACTTACTATTATACCAAATCAACAACTTCAAACGTTCCTTATTAATAAAACAATATTTACGATGAAAAGAACATAAGCCAATCTAAATAAAAAAAAATATCCATACTCCTACTAATAAATTAAATTTACGATGAAATGAACATAAACGGTATTTTAAAACATCAAGTCAATATAAAATAAAAAAATTGGGCAACCTTATTAAAGTATTAATTATACCTTTTTTTTTTAAGGCTAATATAACAAACATACTCTTACAAATAAATTAAATTTTAAAATATTTCTTATTTTTAAACTTTATTAAATATCAATGATGAAAAATAACCCGTGAATTTTTATACGGGCATAAAATTAGTAGAGAATAAAGAAATGGAGACGATCGGACTTCTTAATAAAACAGCCGTCCGCCTGCAGTTGGTATTTTATCGGAAGAGAGGATTGCGTGAAGAGTAATAAATTTTTAGAACTCGATCGTGCATCATGTTAATTAAGCACTCAGAAAGTCAAGATAATAATATGTTTATATCTTGCATGAACTTCCAGCATGTCGTTAAAATGCATTAAATACATTTATCCATGTCTTTTCATTTGTTTACAAAGGTCCTCTTCTTTCTAATGAGGATTTTGTACAAGGACTTATTCTTTCTAATGAGGAGAAAGTTGTCTCAATGTCGAAACAACCGTCGGAAATTTGGAATCACGAACTTGTTGGGGAACTCTTCAACGAGGATTGGGGGTATATACGCCTCCTCTAATCGGGACTCTTATCTTTTGGATCCACTCTTCTTCGGGTCTGTTTTCCGTAAAGAGCGGTTATGCTCTTTCCCTTAATTCACACCTTAGTAGATTTGGTTCCGCTATTAATAGAGCTAGAATTACTATTTTGGTGAAGTCTATTTGTAGGCTTGGACACATGACACTACGAAAATGCATATTAACTTACAGGAACTTCACAGTCGTCCAGATTACCGGCGGCCGGTACCGGACTAGGAAACAAAACACGAAAACATGCCTTTGAACTTCCAATTCTACCAAACTGTTATTATACAAACATTTCCAAAATTTCTCAACAACACAACATGAACACATCTAAGAAGGAAACGAGCAAAATTCATATTAAACATCATTTTGAGACGAAATTAAGCAACATTCATATTAAACGAGTTAGGCTTCACTCAAATTTCGCGTAGAATCTAATTCTAAGCTCTAAACGGACAATTAAGAAACGATTTTGACCCAAGTAAAATAAAAATGAAATTTTCATAAAATTAAAAGCTAATAAAAATAAATTAGCAATTTAAAATATTTTAACAAATAAAAATAAATAAGAATTATAAAATCAACGGACTTTATTAAATTACCCACTATGGTAAAATGCAGGTTGTTACAATTTTTCCAGTATCAAGTATCAACAATAGCCATTTTGTTACAATGTTTTGTTAAGATCGTACAGAAGTACTTGTTGATGGCAATTTTTTTAAAATATGATGGCATTTAAGTTTTGACCATGACAAATATATAATAATATTCTTTTTTTTTGTTGCTTCTCTAAAGCTACAAGCGTTTGTTTTTTCCCAAATAAAAGTGAGCCTTGGTGCTTGTTGGATACCAATTTCACGGCTCGAGTTCAATTGGCGATATTTTTTTTTATAAACTAGGAGCAGATTTAGAGATGCAAGTGTCCATCATGACTTGAGTTTATGAGAATTTATGTTTAATATTATTAACTAGTTTTGATACCCGCGAAATTCGCGGACCTGTTAATGTTACATGGCATATATTTTATTTTTCTTGCACTTTTGCGTACCTCGATTTCAAATTTGCCGCGTAAACTTTATTTTATGCTAGGTAAACCAATGTCGCACAAGTTTGCATCACACATCTAAATGAATGAGCTTTTTCTCAAACTTATAATATCAAAACATAATAGCCGATAATAGTCGAACGCAAACTCTAGTCTCTAGTTGACAAAACGGTAAAATTGATAGCGATGGTAGACAAACCCTTCAAAAATAAACTTTGTATAGTAGACTACATGGAAATTACCGGCCCTACCATATGAAATGAGTTAAATATATCTTCATGTTTTTAGCGAGATAAATGAATGACGTAGTAATAGGAATAATACTTCGATCATTAAAGTTTAAAGTAGTTCATGTTAATAACATATACTTTTTCAGTCTCATTCATTTATTTGCCTTTTATATTCTTTTATTTATGAGGGTTATTTGAAGGGGTGTGGTAACATATACTCCCTTTGTCTCATTCACTCTTTCACATTTTGATTGTCGTTAGTGATATTAATTGTGGCGTTATCATCTCCCTACTTTAATCAAAAGGAAACAAATAATTACAACGGATAAGTAATAAATTAAACTAACATTTTATTTCTTTTGAAAAAGATGAATTTGTCAACAATGTTATATTCACTTCACTCCATTTCACCACAACCTTTGTATACTTGCATACAATAATTAAACCAATTCAAACCAAGAAAATAAAATCATAAGAATTTTTGTGAAGCAATATACTCAACGTAGTGGTAAGGAAATAAAAACTAACATAACATTTTTAAATTGAGTGGCAACAATAATATTTTATAATTAAAAGATATTTCCGCTTGTACATTGGCGATTAAAAGAGGTATTAATTAAATGAAAGGCAAATTGGAAGTTTAAAGCGACAATAACATTAATTATTGCGTGAGTCTCACTACTCTCACACTATGAGCGATTGAGCGGTCTCATTTTGTAAAAAAAAAATACAATTCATTTATTAGCAGTATATTAATAGTTTTTCTTTTATAAAAGTGGACCGTCTAAGAGTCTCGTGATTGAGACCGTCTTATTCTATATTTTTTTATATATATATTAATATTTTTTCGATAAAAATGGAGCTTCTCACGCCTTGAGACCGTCGTATTCTGTAATTTTTGATAGAATAATACCTTACCATTTATCTTATGCTCTTATATCTAATTCTCTAACCTCTAGACAATAATTCATGAAACATACAAAAAGAAAAATAACGAAATACTCTTAAGTAGAATACAGAAATAACAAAATAAAAGACATTTCATAATCGAATCAAACCGAAACTTATGAACAAAACGCAGGGTAAGATAAAAAGAGTAAATATGTAAATAAAAATCAATAGGAGTAACAATAAGAAAAATTAAAATCAAATTAAAAATAAACAAAGAAACATTAGAAGAATGATTTACATAACGCCATATTTCCAATCTTCAATCACATGCGTGAAAAACCTGAAAAGACAACACAAAATAAAGTTTAGTTAGATTTTTGTAAATAGTTAAAACATGAACTTTCAAAAGTGATTAATTGTGGAAATGATAAGAGAGCATGAGAACGTTGACGTGATAAGCTATGGAATCAATTATGAAGATATATATGTGAGCCAACGTTTTTAAATGGGGATTTGTATGGGTAATGGTTAATGAGGGGCTTGATTATGGAGTAATGAAGGTGATTAAAACAACCGTTCAAATTTCCAATTTACTGGAAGTTTAAGAGGGTACATTGAGTGAGGTTATAATTAACCATTGACTTTATTATTTTCTTACCTTTTTGCCTTCTTTGTTGTGTAATTAGCCGAGAATATGTAGAAAGCTTATTTTAGTTTTGCTTACATACTGCCATGTGGACTCCTCAACCTAGCCCTTTTATTTTATTTACAGATATTGCGGTAATTATCATTTTAATGTTAAAAGAAGGTGAGGAGTCTTCAGTTAGTGGGAGCCTAAGACGGTAATGAAAAGTGTGCAAAATTCAAGTAAGCTATATGGGGGTTTGGTTAGATGGCAATGACGCCACGTCAACGTGGCTTCAACACATCGCTCAGTTAGACTTTTTATAATATAGTATAGATTATTTTTAATTTAACATGAAATTGTACCTCGTCATGTATCATTCTATTAGCTACTCAATGTAGCCTTTTTATATTATTGTATAGAAAGATTACAAATAGTTGGTAATGAAGATGCAATAATGGGAATCAATTGAGATATTTTATTTAAAAATTTAGTTTTTTTTATTGCATCAAGGTATACAAAAAGGCAAGAGAAATGAAATTAAAGTACAATAATTATGTAGGTTGTTTATTTTATTTTTATTTTTAATTATAAAGGTGACATGTGGCAAGAAATGGAGACGTGACACGTGTCACTTCAATGGAGGCTCAACAAGCCTTTTTATATTATTGTAAGATTGGGACTATATCATGTAGTGAAATTGGGATGGATCCTCTCCATTTCATTTTGGCCCATTTTCTCTAACAAACTCTATTATATTATATATTATACTCCCTTTATTTATCTTTTCATAAATCAACAACCGTCCAATCAGGACCATATTTCATCTAAACCATTAATAAGTAATGGACATGCATTTTTTATTTTGAGAAATGGAGTGGATCCTTAGTCCAGTGAAACATGGTGTGCTTTGAAAGCAATGTATAAACTCCCACGATTTGGACAGTTGGACCCTTACAGTTTTTCAAATTTTTCGCATATGACCACTTTGACACCTCTTACGTGTGTTTGTCGTATCAAGTTTTAAGTCATGACTTATTGCTTATTCGAGTATGTACTCTAATACGAAGAATATCTGTAAGGGCGTTGTTTTGATTACGTTAATTTTTTTCCACAAATTACTAACTTCAAATCTATGGTTTTAAATATCAACCGTGAAATTCACAGTCAAGTTATCAAATTTTATGAGTTTATCTCTGACATCTTAGTGAGATTAGTCTATTACAATCAAAATAACATTACCGAACCGAGAGTTACTATAAGGTTATTGCTCATCAATCATAGAGCGACGACATGGTAAAATGTTGTGCCACAAAAGGAAAATCCTGCGTCCGTCGTGTTATCAACTTTTTTTTTTGGGAGCAATATATATCTATTGTTTTAGTAGGCATGTTACATTGATAAGTAACGTAACTAACCATCCAAATTATAAAAAACAACTATCTGATCCAAATTACAAGACAGGAAGTAAATAGGGTACGAGTGATTGTTAAATTGTCATGTTTAGATAACATAGAAGTAAATAAAAACAACAAAAGGTACAAAAGTTGGCGCAAACAAAAAAGGCAAAAATGAAGAAATGACAAAGAATTAATGTGAACGTGCATAATTTAGATGGGGCTTGGCTTAGTAGAAATTGTGAAACTTGAGAAATTTATCGGAAATTTGATTCAAGTGGGTTTGGTAATGTTTCCTGAAACAGTTGTTGTGTTAGCCACGGCAAGGTCGCCTTTAGGTGTGGGTGTCAAAGAGCCACACCCGCTACTCACGTCAGCGGTGGCACCACAATGACGGACGGGATCGGTGGTTAGATTTTTGGAAACATTAATGTTTCCAACGGTAGTATTTGTGGTGGCCGTGGCATTCACCGTGTCAAGCGGGTTGTTGACGTCGGAGACAGCAATTGCCACCACAATGGCAGCCAACGCTAACCACATGATACTCGACTTGCTCATCATCATTATCTTTGCCATTTTTGTAAGCAGCAAGGTTTATTGAGTAATTGATAGATATAATGGAATAAAGGTTCAAAAGCTAATTAAGTGTAAATTAGATTACTAGTTATGAAAATGTTTGAATATGGAAGTACTAAGTATGTGTCTATATATAGATATAAGCATCCGATATTTCGTCCCCAAACTCCACATTTTAGAAATAGTGGCTTAGTTGTTGCCATCAACTAAAGTTGTTGGAAATCAATCTTGTAATATGATTGCGTTGGGATTTTATTATGGTTTTAAAATTTGTACGTGCCTTCAACTCCATCAATCATCTATACTCTACATATATACGGTATAATTCGGATATCAAGAGACAGTAATGAAATGATATATTTTTAAAATCTCATCTACTATATAGTTTTTGTGTATAAAGATGTTAATTATTAACATATAATCTACATATCTATCTGTAACACCCGCGAAATTAGCGATTAGATTTTTATTTTAATATTATTAATAATTATTATTATTAAGTTGGCCTTAATTTTAGTCGTAAATGGGATTTTAGCTTAGTTGGATAAAAGTCTGTCGTTTTATCCCACTTTGAGTTCATAATTGAATTGTACGCGAAACTTTAGTAAAGACCGACCCATTTTCGTTATTGGGCCAATCTGAGCTTATTGGACCTCTATTAGGTTTCATTCTACCACTCGATCTTAGCTTCGTCCCTGATTACTCTCGTTTCCGCCATTACTTAGCTTCGCCTTAGTACCAGTCCTACCATGCACTCCTCATGTTTGAGGCTCCATCCACGTTCAGCACTCACACCTGTTCGCCTTTATCCTCCTCATGATGGTTTTCAGGGGGTAGTTGGTAACCATAGAAACAGTATAGGACTCAAAATAAGGACGCAACTTATACGATGTTGTAACAAGTGCAAGAACAAGTTTTTCAAGTGATGTGTACCCGGTCTCTGTAGGAAGCAGGGACTTACTAACATAATATACTGGGTGTTGTACCCCCTCCTGCTCTCGTACCAGTACAGCACTGGCTGCTGCTTCAGTCACCGATAGGTACTGGAATAAAGGTTCTCCTGGCTACGGTTTTGATAAGAGTGGGGGAGTGCTGATGTAGTGCTTCAGATCGCTAAATGCCTTTTCGCGCTCCTCCGTCCACTCGAATCTCTAGCTCTTCCTGAGTATATCATAGAAAAGTCGGCACCTATCCGAGGATTTTGAGATGAAATGATTGAGAGCTGCGACTCTCCCAGTCAGGCGATGCACACCTTTTGGCCTTTGTGGTGACTCCATCAGCTAGGGTAAGGTTTTGATTTGTTCTGCGCTAGCCTTAATTCCCCTCTGGGTCATCATGTATCCCAATAATTTTCCACAGGACACACAAAAGGTGCATTTTGATGGATTCAACTTCATCTTGTATTTTCTCAGGGTGCAGAATGTTTCAGTCAGGTGTTCTACGTGTTGTGTGGCTTTCTTTGATTTGGCCACCATATCATCAATGTATACTTCCATGGTTTTGCCTATCTGATCTTTGAACATCAACTAAGAACAAATTTAGGAGTGCAAGTGTTCATCATGAGTTTCTGAGAATTTTTGTTTAATATTATCTATTGCGACTAATATCATGCAGTGAAACATGGTGGATTTGAAAGAAATGTACAAACTCCCCAGATTGGAACCCTTAGATGCAATTTTTCAAAAACAAAATTCATATGACAGCTTAGACACATCTTACTTACTTGTTTATCGTATTGAGTTTTAAGTCTTGACTTAAATTATTTCTTATTCGAGTTTGTACTCTATAAGGATGTTGTTTTGATCACGTTAATTTATTTTTTTTCACAAATTACAGTAACTTCAAATCTATGGTTCTAAATATCGGCCGTGAATCTCACATCCCAGTTTCCAAATTTTATGAGTTTATCTAGACCAAATTTCAAGTGATATTTGGCGCATCTTAAAGGGATTAGTCCATTATGATCAAAAGAACACCATCGCGCCAAGAGTCACTATAACGTTATTGCTCATCAATCAGAACGATAGAATGGGAAAACGTTGTGCCTCGCGAAAGGAAACTACTTTATCCGCCGTGTTATCAACTTTCTTTTTTGTCGGAGCAATGTATATCTATTGTTTTAGTAGGCATGTTGCATTGATAAGTAACTAAACATCCCAATCATAAGAAACAAAAGAGGTATTATTATACACTACGTACTCATCATTCGATCCAAATTACAAGACAGTATGTAAATAGTAATATATATATATATATATATATTCTAATCCCCTTCATTTATCTTTTCATAAATCGACAACCGTCCCCAGATTTCATCTAAACCATTAATAAGTAATGGACATGCATTTTTTATTTTGAGAAAGGGAGTGGATCCTTAGTCCAGTGAAACATGGTGTGCTTTGAAAGCAATGTATAAACTCCCACGATTTGGACAGTTGGACCCTTACAGTTTTTCAAATTTTTCGCATATGACCACTTTGACACCTCTTACGTGTGTTTGTCGTATCAAGTTTTAAGTCATGACTTATTGCTTATTCGAGTATGTACTCTAATACGGAGAATATCTGTAAGGGCGTTGTTTTGATTACGTTAATTTTTTTCCACAAATTACTAACTTCAAATCTATGGTTTTAAATATCAACCGTGAAATTCACAGTCAAGTTATCAAATTTTATGAGTTTATCTCTGACATCTTAGTGACATTAGTCTATTACAATCAAAATAACATCATCGAACCGAGAGTTACTATAAGGTTATTGCTCATCAATCATAGAGCGACGACATGGTAAAATGTTGTGCCACAAAAGGAAAATCCTGCGTCCGTCGTGTTATCAACTTTTTTTTTTTGGGAGCAATATATATCTATTGTTTTAGTAGGCATGTTACATTGATAAGTAACGTAACTAACCATCCAAATTATAAAAAACAACTATCTGATCCAAATTACAAGACAGGAAGTAAATAGGGTACGATTGATTGTTAAATTGTCATGTTTAGATAACATAGAAGTAAATAGAAACAACAAAAGGTACAAAAGTTGGCGCAAACAAAAAAGGCAAAAATGAAGAAATGACAAAGAATTAATGTGAACGTGCATAATTTAGATGGGGCTTGGCTTAGTAGAAATTGTGAAACTTGAGAAATTTATCGGAAATTTGATTCAAGTGGGTTTGGTAATGTTTCCTGAAACAGTTGTTGTGTTAGCCACGGCAAGGTCGCCTTTAGGTGTGGGTGTCAAAGAGCCACACCCGCTACTCACGTCAGCGGTGGCACCACAATGACGGACGGGATCGGTGGTTAGATTTTTGGAAACATTAATGTTTCCAACGGTAGTATTTGTGGTGGCCGTGGCATTCACCTTGTCAAGCGGTTTGTTGACGTCAGAGACAGCAATTGCCACCACAATGGCAGCCAACGCTAACCACATGATACTCGACTTGCTCATCATCATTATCTTTGCCATTTTTGTAAGCAGCAAGGTTTATTGAGTAATTGATAGATATAATGGAATAAAGGTTCAAAAGCTAATTAAGTGTAAATTAGATTACTAGTTATGAAAATGTTTGAATATGGAAGTACTAAGTATGTGTCTATATATAGATATAAGCATCCGATATTTCGTCCCCAAACTCCACATTTTAGAAATAGTGGCTTAGTTGTTGCCATCAACTAAAGTTGTTGGAAATCAATCTTGTAATATGATTGCGTTGGGATTTTATTATGGTTTTAAAATTTGTACGTTCCTTCAACTCCATCAATCATCTATACTCTACATATATACGGTATAATTCGGATATCAAGAGACAGTAATGAAAGGATATATATTTTTAAAATCTCATCTACTATATAGTTTTTGTGTATAAAGATTATTATATGGATGTCCATATCTTATAGGATACTACGATATGTTATATTATGGAAACTCTACTCCTATTGTATGTGTATATATACCCGTATAATGGAATAATAACACTTATCTGTCTTCCTCTATTATCTCTCTACCTTCTCTCTAGTTCTCTCCCTTCTTTATTTCACAACACGTTATCAGCACGGGCCTACCCAAATTCAAATATGATAATATCGAAGTTCATACCTGATCTTATTCTATTATTTACTTAAGGTATGTTTACTGATTTACTACTCGTGAAAACCTATGAATCTACGAACTAAGGACTAAGAATTAATCAAACAATTATTGCATGCAAAGTATATTATTAAATTGCCACATGCTTATGAAACAATTTTTTTAATATTGATTTCCCGATTGCTTCGATCAACTTTTGCATCAATATTTTGTTTATATTTAATTTATGTTTACCTGTCCGTACAGTAACTTTAAATTTAACGTAACATTGTTCTAACTAATACTATGAACTATGGGATACTCCTTAATTGCTGCAAACCTGCTAATACGAACAAAAGAACAAAATTTTGCGGTCATATCTCTACCCAAACTTATTGATTATGATTCTTATTGTTTAATCGATCTGCTTCTATGTGGCGATTGTCTTCCATAGTTCCATGTATACTTAATTATTTACTTTGTTCATTAATCATTATGATTCATATGGTTTAAGTGATTTAGTAGTAAGTTTGGGTTTTAAACTTAATTATGTGTCGTAATATGTAACAACCCAATAGCTAATAAAATTAATCAAAGAAGATAATTTATAAAGGATCACAATGATTATAATCTTGTTTGCATATATATACAATCTGAATTAATGAACTATGATGATTATTTTGATGAGATGAAAACACATGTTCCATTTATTTTGTACAATTCCTGTACGTTTCATAGATATATATGTTACTTGAGTTTAACAACATATGGGTTGATTTTGTATCTTTATAATATATATATCATATTTATCGATCAGTTTTGCTCAGTTATTTCCGCTTATTTTGTTAATTATATTAAAGATCGTACGGGAAATAACTCAGATTATTATCATGAATTGCCTACAGTTTTATTTGCTGCGTTTGATATTCTTATGACACCGAGAAACGAAGAGTTCTTATTTAATATGGTAACTAAGTCAATCTTGTATAATGTACATATTATTGGACTTAGTTTTTGGCAAAGGACATATAATATAAATTTGGATCTGAAGTTCCAAAAGATTTATTTTACAAAGATTGGGGATATGTCCACATTATGACTTTGGCCTGAAGTTCAAAGTTTTCAAGGTGTTTAATAACTTAATATCGTCTCATCAATACAATATATTCATATTGTTTAAGTGTAAGTGGCTAGAAGACCACGTGTAAATGCTAGTGACCAGAAGTTCACAGCTGCGATTTGTTATTAATCGTATTTGAGTTTCAAATACATAAAACAATCTTTAATAAAGGGAAAATTATTTCTGAATTGATTCTTGTTCACCTGAAGTTGAACAATAGAATGAAATCAAAAATTTTATCATTCCTTGAAGTGAATGTGACATCTCATTAAGACCCTGCCTATAGCAGAAATTGAGAACAAGGCATAACATTAAGCCTAATATTTTGGCCTGAATTGAGCCTAATAATGTGGTCTTTGGTGAGCCAATTGATGAGGCCTTTATTTAGCCAAATTCGAACAGTGAAGGAAAATATTTCATGAAAGGTCATGTTGGATTAATATATCTGTGAGTAAAGAAAAATGAAATTCATATGCTTGCTGATTGATGTTTATTTTATGGCCTAAATTCATATTGTTTAAAAAAATACTAAAATTATGACCAGAAGTTCATAGTGTTTACAAATACTGAATTATGACCTGAAGTTCATAATGTTTACAAATACTGAAACTGTGACCTGAAGTTCAGAGTATTGATCAATTCTCACATTTCATATAGTGAGTATTATTTGAGCATCATAATTAAAAATGAACTCGGGATTATACATGAATATTTGCAAGATGAGATACTCTTAAGAATTGATACACTACAACAAAAAAGGCATTTTGCGACGGATTTGTTGCGACGGAATTTAATAGAAGAAAGATACTTTAATTTTACCGTATTTTTCTTCTTATATGCGTAATTTTTTGTACAAAATGGTTTTAACGAAAAAACTTTTAAAAAAAGAAACAAGAATTATATATGTACGCCGTAAAATATTACGGAGTAAATTTTATCAAAGTTACAAACATTAATAAGAAGAGAGAAAATGGAAAACTAACTTTTTAAGAAATTTGAAAAAGCGTCAGTGGAAACTTTAAAAGGCGATTTATTGAAAGAAAAATATACTCTATAGTCTATAGCAAATTGTACCGGTCAAAACATTATGATATTAGCTGTTGTAAGCTCTGCTATCATATTGGTTTTCTCCATTGCATTTGACATTATGATATTAAGATTTAATAATAAAAGTATCACGAAAATTACAAAGAAAGAATAAATTTTCTAAAAAAAAATATAAATAACAATACAAGGAAATTTTTCAAAAATAATTATAAAAAAATACTACGTTATAATCCGTATAAAAAAAATAAGTAGGTGTTTTGTTTTCCAAAAAAATTATCTTCAACTTTAATAATAAGAAAAACAATAAATAATGAATAATAAATAATCAAAGTTAAAAGAAAAACATATTAATTGCACGGGTTTGGTGCATAACCATCGGTTTTATGTGGCTACCACATAAATTAGTCCTATAAAAGAATTAGTCCTACAACCATCCGTTTAATGTAGCTACCAAGTTAATTACGAGTATAACTTATTATTTAGTGTAGAGTGAATGTTTTATCTAAGAAAGAGATAGGCACCGTCTAAACTATATCTACTCATAACTTACGGAGTACTATCAAGGGTAAACAGTACTTTCATATCACGGAGAAGGGTGGTGTAGCGGTGGGGAGATAAAGACGTAATAGTTTAAACTATATCTACTCATATCACGCGAAAGAAGTGCAAAGGACGGG
>JAIUZE010008183.1:0-10199 GCA_022085475.1 Heliosperma pusillum | reverse complement strand
ATGGACAGCCATGTCCTTGTCATGATGCTGCTCGTCTTGGTCCTCCTAGGGCTGTCATGGCCTTGTCATGGCCGTGTCTTGGCTTGCTTGGCTCGTGCCATGTCCTTGTCATGGCCGTGTCCTTGTCTTGCCAAGGTTGGCCCATCATTGTCACGGTTTGTGTGGCTGAGACAAGGGACTGCCATGTTCCTTGTCTTGGCTGCCAAAAGCTTGTCCTTGTTGCTCACTTTCCTTGGCTTGTTTTAGAACACCCAAAAGGGGGACCATATGATGTTGTTTGTCCATGGAATCTTGTAATTTGAGCTCACCATTTGGCCTTGCAAAAACAGGCTGCTAACCAGCCATTTTTGACCTCTTTGGAATTTATTTTAGTGCAATTTTCCATATACATCTCTTTTATGTTATTCATGTTTTATTAAACTCGACATTTCGTGGCTAGGAGAACTCGGAGTTACTCCCCACTGACTGTGGCTTCCGTGTTTACATTTAATGCGGTTGGCAGGTTTGTGATGCATACTTGGGTACATTGACAAGCTAGCGAGTGAAGGATTACCTTGGACCTATATTCGGTTCTTAGGATTGTATTATTTAATACACTCTTTTATTTCCGTATTTATTAGGGAGATATGTCTCCCGTTTTAGATACTTCTTGTGTATAATATTATTTCCTTTTTGTTATGAACCTTTTTCTTTAAGACACCTTTGTTATGATGAATATATTTAATGGTAGGTTCCGGTTTTAAAATTTACCGATTTTCACTAAAGTGAACCTATTAAAAACGTATTCTCATCTTTTATTACTGGTTTATCTTTCCGCAAATTCGAGGGTGTCACAGTTACAATGCAAACAACGGGTAATGAAGCAAGGAAGGCTCATTGTTCAAACAAGGAGTTACAATGCAAACAATGGGTAATGAAGGAAGACTCACACAAGGACTTACAATGTAAACAATGGGTAATAAAGGAAGGAAGATTCATTGTTCACACAATGAGTTACAATGCAAACAATGGGTAATGAAGCAAGGAAGACTCATTGTTCACACAAGGTGTTACAATGCCACAATGGGTAATGAAGCAAGGAAGACTCATTGTTCACACAAGAAGTTACAATGTAACAATGGGCAATGAAGCAAGGAAGACTCATTGTTCAAACAAGGAGTTACAATGCAAACAATGGGTAATGAAGGATGACTCACACAAGGACTTACAATTTAAACAATGGGTAATAAAGGAAGGAAGACTCATTGTTCACACAATGAGTTACAATGCAAACAATGGGTAATGAAGCAAGGAAGACTCATTGTTCATACAAGGAGTTACAATGCAACAATGGGTAATGAAGCAACGAAGACTCATTGTTCACACAAGAAATTACAATGTTACAATGGGCAATGAAGCAAGGAAGAGTCATTGTTCACACAAGGAGTTTTAATGCGAACAATGGGTAATGAAGCAAGGAAGACTCATTATTAACACAAGGAGTTACAATGCAACAATGTGTAATGAAGCACGGAAGACTCATAGCTCATACAAGGAGTTACAATATAACAATGGGTAACGAAGCAAGCAAGACTCATTGTTGACCCAAGGAGTTACAATGCAAACAATGGGTAATGGAGCAAAGAAGACTAATTGTTAACACAAGGAGTTACAATGCAGACAATGGGAAATGAAGCAAGGAAGACTCATTGTTTACATAGCAAGTTACAATGCAAACAATGGGTAATGAAGCAAGGAAGACTCATTGCTCACACAAGCAGTTACAATATAACAATGGGTAATAAAGCAAGGAAGCCTCATTGTTCACCCAAGGAGTTACAAAGCAAACAATGGGTAATGAAGCAAAGAAGACTCATTGTTCACACAAGGAGTTACAATGCAAACAATGGGTAATGAAGCAAGGAAGACTCATTGTTCACACAACGAGTTACAATTTAACAATGGGTAATGAAGCAAGGAAGACTCGTTGCTCACACAAGGAGTTACAATATAACAATGGGTAATGAAGCAAGGAAGACTCATTGTTAACCCAAAGAGTTACAATGCAAACAATGGGTAATGGAGCAAAGAAAGAAGACTCATTGTTCACACAAGGAGTTACAATGCAACTATGGGTAATGAAGCAAGGAAGACTCATTGTTCACACAAGGAGTTACAATGTAACAATGGGTAATGAAGTAAGGAAGACTCATTGTTCACACCAAGGAGTTACAATGCAAACAATGGGTAATGAAGCAAGGAAGACTCATTGTTCACACAAGGAGTTACAATGCAACAAAGGGTAATGAAGCAAGGAAGACTCATTGTTCACACAAGGAGTTACAATGTAACTATGGGTAATGAAGCAAGGAAGACTTATTGTTCACACAAGGAGTTACAATGCAACAATGGGTACTGAAGCAAGGACGATTCATTGTTCACACAAGGAGTTACAATGTAACAATAGGCAATGAAGCAAGGAAGACTCATTGTTCATACAAGGAGTTACAATTTGTAAACAATGGTAATGGGAAGAAGGAAGACTCATTGTTCACACAAGGAGTTACAATGGCAACACTGGGGCATGAAAGCAAGGAAGACTCTTGTTCACAAGCACGTTCGATGCACAATAATGGGTAATGAAGCATAGAAGACTCATTGTTTACACAAGGAGTTACAATGCAAACAACGAGTAATGAAGCAAGGAAGACTCATTGTTTAAACAAGGAGTTACAATGCAAACAATGGGCTCAATGAAGCATAGAAGACTCATTGTTTACACAAGGAGTTACAATGCAAACAACGAGTAATGAAGCAAGGAAGACTCATTGTTTAAACAAGGAGTTACAATGCAAACAATGGGTAAAGAACGGAAGACTCCCACAAGGACTTACAATGTAAACAATGGGTAATAAAGGAAGGAAGACTCATTGTTCACACAATGAGTTACAATGCAAACAATGGGTAATGAAGCAAAGAAGACTCATTGTTCACACAAGGAGTTATAATGCAACAATGGGTAATGAAGCAAGGAAGACTCATTGTTCACACAAGAAGTTACAATGTAACAAGGGGCAATGAAGCAAGGAAGAGTCATTGTTCACACAAGGAGTTACAATGTGAACAATGGGTAATGAAGCAAGGAAGACTCATTGTTCACACAACGAGTTACAATGTAACAATGGGTAATAAAGCAAGGAAGCCTCATTGTTCACCCAAGGAGTTACAAAGCAAACAATGGGTAATGAAGCAAAGAAGACTCTTTGTTCACACACGGAGTTACAATCCAAACAATGGGTAATGAAGCAAGGAAGACTCATTGTTCACACAACGAGTTACAATGTAATAATGGGTAATGAAGCAAGGAAGACACATTGTTCACACAAGGAGTTACAATGCAACAATGGGGAATGAAAAAAGGAAGACTCCTTGTTCACACAAGGAGATACAATATAACAATGGGTAATAAAGGAAGGAAAGATCTATTGTTCACACAAGGAGTTACAATGCAAAAGAATGGGTAAGAAGCAAAGACTACTCATTGTTCACAAAGGAGTTACAAGCAAACAACGGGTAATGAAAGCAAGGAAGGAAGACTCATTGGTTCACACAAGGAGTACAAATCTGCAAAAATGGGGTAATGAAGGCGACTCACACACGGATTAACAATGTCTAAAAATGGGTAATAAGGAAGAAAGATCATTGATTCACACAATGGTTACAATGCAAACAATGGGTACTGAAGCAAGGAAGACTCATTGTTCACACAAGGAGTTACAATGCAACAATGGGTAATGAAGCAAGGAAGACTCATTGTTCACACAAGAAGTTACAATGTAACAATGGGCAATGAAGCAAGGAAGAGTCATTGTTCACACAAGGAGTTACAATGTGAACAATGGGTAATGAAGCAAAGAAGACTCATTGTTCAAACAAGGAGTTACAATGCAAAGAATGGGTAATGAAGGAAGACTCACACAAGGACTTACAATGTAAACAATGGGTAATAAAGGATGAAAGACTCATTGTTCACACAATGAGTTACAATGCAAACAATGGGTAATGAAGCAAGGAAGACTCATTATTCACACAAGGAGTTACAAAGCAACAATGGGTAATGAAGCAAGAAAGACTCATTGTTCACACAAGAAGTTACAATGTAACAATGGGCAATGAAGCAAGGAAGAGTCGTTGTTCACACAAGGAGTTACAATGTGAACAATGGGTAATGAAGCAAAGAAGACTCATTGTTCACACAACGAGTTACAATGTAACAATGGGTAATGAAGCAAGGAAGTCTCATTGTTCACCCAATGAGTTACAAAGCAAACAATGGGTAATGAAGCAAAGAAGACTCATTGTTCACACAAGGTGTTACAATGCAAACAATGGGTAATGAAGCAAGGAAGACTCATTTTTCACACAACGAGTTACAATGTAACAATGGGTAATGAAGCAAGGAAGACTAATTGTTCACACAAGGAGTTACAATGCAACAATGGGGAATGAAGCAAGGAAGACTCCTTGTTCACACAAGGAGTTTAGAGTTACATATACAATGGGGTATTATAAAGCCAAGGAAGGAAGGCTCATTGTTCACACAAGGAGTTACAATGCAAACAATGGGTAATGAAGCAAAGAAGACTCATTGTTCACACAAGGAGTTACAATGAAAACAACGGGTAATGAAGCAAGGAAAACTCATTGTTCAAACAAGGAGTTACAATGCAAACAATGGGTAATGAAGGAAGACTCACACAAGGACTTACAATGTAAACAATGGATAATAAAGGAAGGAAGACTCATTGTTCACACAATGAGTTACAATGCAAACAATGGGTAATAAAGCAAGGAAGACTCATTGTTCACACAAGGAATTACAATGCAACAATGGGTAATGAAGCAAGGAATACTCATTGTTCACACAAGAAATTACAATGTAACTGCAGCGTAATTAGGGGGGTCTATGCGTTTTTGTGGAGGACCCTATGAACGGCCCAAAGTCCGAATGACGACCAAGGGGCTGCCCCAAAGTGGCAGCAACAAAAGGGGGACTTATGGGGGTTTATTTGTGTCCTAAGCCTATGAAAAACATGAAAGATATGGTTGTGAACCAAGGGCCACAAGACCGGCTCATGGCTCGACCCACAACCTACTCGAGCCAAGGAGTTGAACCACACAAGTCCACCTCCCTAACACAAGCTCGATATGATCAAGACCCAAACTACAGACAAGCACAAGTTTGGACCTCAACCTGGACAGCAAGTTTAGCTTGGCTCACAGCCTAGCACAGAACCAAACTAACCTCACTAACAGACGTAGGTCGATCACCCACAGCCTAGCACAGGGCGACCACCAGGCCTGGCCGATTAGGAGAGCTTAACCACAGCCTAGCACAGGTTAACCTCCCTTAATCGAACAACCAAGAAAGGCATGGCCACTATTGGTTGTGACGAGGTGCTCCTTGAGCTAACCCTCAAGTTTGTGTTTGACACAACTCTTTTTAATTCATTATCAAAAACTGAATGTTACATTGGGTGGTGAGTTCCTTATATAGGGGCTCACATTACATCCTATCCATCCATCTAAAAAGCTACATCTAATGGCTACAATTGAAAGGAGCAAGAGGACAATATGATAAAGCATTACAAACAAAAGGACATAATAACAACTAGTCTAAACAGTCCAAGGGACTGTTGAAACCGGTCCAACAATTGCTGCCCATGGCAGGGGCCCTTGTCCTTGTCATGACTAGCCATGTCCTTGTCATGACTAGCCATGTCCTTGTCTTTGGACTTGTCTTGGCTTGGGCAATGTGGCTGGCATGTGATGGGCATGTCCTTGTCTTGACCGAGACAAGTGGGGCTGCTATGCTCTTGTCTTGACCGAGACAAATGGACAGGCATGTCCTTGTCATGACCGAGACAAATGGACAGCCATGTCCTTGTCTTGCTGCTTGTCTTGGCTCGTGTCTTGGTCCTCCTAGGGCTGTCATGGCCTTGTCATGGCCGTGTCTTGGTCTTGCCAAGATGCTGCCATGTCCTTGTCATGGGGCCGTGTCCTTGTCTTGCAATGGCCTTGTCATTGTCACGGATTGTTGGGGCTGAGACAAGGGACTGCCATGTCCTTGTCTTGGCTGCCAATCCTTGTCCTTGTCCTTCCTCTTGGCTTGGCATCTTTATGAGACATAAGAGGGACCATGTGATGTTGCTTGTCCTTGGAATCTTTGGATTTGTGATCACCATTAGCCCTTGTAAAGACTTAATTAACTAGCCACCCATTTTCAGTCATGGTACTTGTTTCAGCAAAAGATGAGCCTCTTTCAAAAAGGATACTACCCCCCCCTTTTCACTACAAACTCCCTTTGTTAAAGAAAATTTGTCCTCAAATTTTGTGTGAAAAGAAATAAGAGGTAGTAAACAACAACGCAACAGTAACTTAGACTGTGACTCACAACAACACAATTTCAGAAAACTAGAAACATGTATGATGAAGAAGGCACAACAAGAGGACTCCTAACCACAGCCTAGCACAGGTTTAGGATCCTTTCGTTGCCTAGCTTGACCCAAGACACTACAGCCTAGCACAAGTGTCCTTAACAGGTTATCAAACTAGAACCTACAAACCACAGCCTTGCACAGGTTTGAAGGACGACTCCTTTGCACATCCATGACCCCAAATCTTCCAAGATCGTCTTGGTTTGAGAAAACACAAGAGCCTAAGCTCTGATACCACTTTGCAGCAGGATTAGGGGGGTCTATGCGTTTTTGTGGAGGACCCTATGAACGGCCCAAAGTCCGAATGACGACCAAGGGGCTGCCCCAAAGTGGCAGCAACAAAAGGGGGACTTATGGGGGTTTATTTGTTTCCTAAGCCTATGAAAAACATGAAAGATATGGTTGTGAACCAAGGGCCACAAGACCGGCTCATGACTCGACCCACAACCTACTCGAGCCAAGGAGTTGAACCACACAAGTCCACCTCCCTAACACAAGCTCGATATGATCAAGACCCAAACTACAGGCAAGCACAAGTTTGGACCTCAACCTGGACAGCAAGTTTAGCATGGCTCACAGCCTAGCACAGAACCAAACTAACCTCACTAACAGACGTAGGTCGATCACCCACAGCCTAGCACAGGGCGACCACCAGGCCTGGCCGATTAGGAGAGCTTAAACACAGCCTAGCACAGGTTAACCTCCCTTAATCGAACAACCAAGAAAGGCATGGCCACTATTGGTTGTGACGAGGTGCTCCTTGAGCTAACCCTCAAGTTTGTGTTTGACACAACTCTTTTTAATTCATTATCAAAAAACTGAATGTTACAAGGGGTGGTGAGTTCCTTATATAGGGGCTCACATTACATCTTATCCATCCATCTAAAAAGCTACATCTAATGGCTACAATCAAAAGGAGCAAGAGGACAATATGATAAAGCAATACAAACAAAAGAACATCATAAAAGCTAGTCTAAACAGTCCAAGGGACTGTTGAAACCGGACCAACATATGCTGCCCATGGCAGGGACCCTTGTCCTTGTCATGACTAGCCATGTCCTTGTCATGACTAGCCATGTCCTTGTCTTTGGACTTGTCTTGGCTTGGGCAATGTGGCTGGCATGTGATCGGCATGTCCTTGTCTTGACCGAGACAAGTGGGGCTGCTATGCTCTTGTCTTGACCGAGACAAATGGACAGGCATGTCCTTGTCATGACCGAGACAAATGGACAGCCATGTCCTTGTCTTGCTGCTTGTCTTGGCTCGTGTCTTGGTCCTCCTAGGGCTGTCATGGCCTTATCATGGCCGTGTCTTGGCTTGCCAAGATGCTGCCATGTCCTTGTCATGGGGCCGTGTCCTTGTCTTGCCATGGCCTTGTCATTGTCACGGATTGTTGGGGCTGAGACAAGGGACTGCCATGTCCTTGTCTTGGCTGCCAATCCTTGCCCTTGTCCTTCCTCTTGGCTTGGCATCTTTATGAGACATAAGAGGGACCATGTGATGTTGCTTGTCCTTGGAATCCTTGGATTTGTGATCACCATTAGCCCTTGTAAAGACTTAATTAACTAGCCACCCATTTTCAGTCATGGTACTTGTTTGAGCAAAAGATGAGCCTCTTTCAAAAAGGATACTACCCCCCCCTTTTCACTACAGTAACAATGGGCAATGAAGCAAGGAAGAGTCATTGTTCACACAAGGAGTTACAATGCGAACAATGGGTAATGAAGCAAGGAAGACTCATTGTTCACACAACGAGTTACAATGTAACAATGGGTAATGAAGCAAGGAAGAGTCATTGTTCACACAAGGAGTTACAATGTGAACAATGGGTAATGAAGCAAGGAAGACTCATTGTTCACACAACGAGTTACAATGTAACAATGGGTAATGAAGCAAGGAAGCCTCATTGTTCACCCAAGGAGTTACAAAGCACACAATGGGTAATGAAGCAAAGAAGACTCAATGTTCACACAAGGAGTTACAATGCAAACAATGGGTAATGAAGCAAGGAAGACTCATTGTTCACACAACGAGTTACAATGTAAGAATGGGTAATGAAGCAAGGAAGACTCGTTGCTCACACAAGGAGTTACAATATAACAATGGGTAATGAAGCAAGGAAGACTCATTGTTAACCCAAGGAGTTACAATGCAAACAATGGGTAATAGAGCAAAGAAGACTCATTGTTCACACAAGGAGTTACAATGCAAAGAATGAGTAATGAAGCAAGGAAGACTTATTGTTCAAACAAGGAGTTACAATGCAAACAATGGGTAATGAAGCAAGGAAGACTCGTTGCTCACACAAGGAGTTACAATATAACAATCGGTAATAAAGCAAGGAAGACTCATTGTTCACACAAGGAGTTACAATGCAAACAATGGGTAATGAAGCAAAGAAGACTCATTGTTCACACAAGGAGTTACAATGCAAACAACGGGTAATCAAGAAAGGAAGACTCATTGTTCAAACAAGGAGTTACAATGCAAACAATGGGTAATGAAGGAAGACTCACACAAGGACTTACAATGTAAACAATGGGTAATAAAGGAAGGAAGACTCATTGTTCACACAATGAATTACAATGCAAACAATGGGTAATGAAGCAAGGAAGACTCATTGTTCACACAAGGAGTTACAATGTAACAATGGGTAATGAAGCAAGGAAGAGTCATTGTTAACACAAGGAGTTACAATGTGAACAATGGGTAATGAAGCAAGGAAGACTCATTGTTCACACAACGAGTTACAATGTAACAATGGGTAATGAAGCAAGGAAGTCTCATTGTTCACCCAATGAGTTACAAAGCAAACAATGTGTAATGAAGCAAAGAAGACTCATTGTTCACACAAGGTGTTACAATGCAAACAATGGGTAATGAAGCAAGGAAGACTCATTTTTCAGACAACGAGTTACAATGTAACAATGGGTAATGAAGCAAGGAAGACTCCTTGTTCACACAAAGTGTTACAATGCAACAATGGGGAATGAAGCAAGGAAGACTCCTTGTTCACACAAGGAGTTACAATATAACAATGGGTAATGAAGCAAGGAAGAGTCATTGTTCACACAAGGAGTTACAATGCAAACAATGGGTAATGAAGCAAAGAAGACTCATTGTTCACACAAGGAATTACAATGCAACAATGGGTAATGAAGCAAGGAAGACTCATTGTTCACACAAGAAATTACAATGTATCAATGGGCAATGAAGCAAGGAAGAGTCATTGTTCACACAAGGAGTTACAATGCGAACAATCGGTAATGAAGCAAGGAAGACTCATTGTTCACACAACGAGCTGAGTTACAATGTAACAATGGGTAATGAAGCAAGGAAGCCTCATTGTTCACCCAAGGAGTTACAAAGCACACGATGGGTAATGAAGCAAAGAAGACTCATTGTTCACACAAGGAGTTACAATGCAAACAATGGGTAATGAAGCAAGGAAGACTCATTGTTCACACAACGAGTTACAACGTAACAATGGGTAATGAAGCAAGGAAGACTCGTTGCTCACACAAGGAGTTACAATATAACAATGGGTAATGAAGCAAGGAAGACTCATTGTTAACTCAAGGAGTTACAATGCAAACAATGGGTAATGGAGCAAAAAAGACTTATTGTTCACACAAGGAGTTACAATATAACAATGGGTAATAAAGCAAAGAAGACTCATTGTTCACACAAGGAGTTAAAATGCAAACAATGGGTAATGAAGGA
>JAIUZE010008182.1:0-21176 GCA_022085475.1 Heliosperma pusillum | reverse complement strand
GGAACAAGGGGCACGAAACCCTAGGGAATAGGCAGCCCCCACACAGCACAAAGGAGAGGAAGAGAGGAGAGAATTAGGTTTAGGGTTTTCAAATAAAAGAAAGGGAAGGAGGCTAGGTTTAGCTTGATATTTATAGAGAAGCTAATGGGCACTAGGGTTTATTTAGAAAATAGGCCCAATAACAAATAATAAGGAGGATTTGGCCCAACAATTAAGTTATACTAATATTAGGCACAACCTAGACTAATAAAATTAGGATTTCCGAGAAATAATTAATTAATTCGAATAAAATAAATAGCGGAAATTATAGGGTGTTACAATTCAACCCCCTAAAAAGAAGTTTCGTCCTCGAAACTGGATAGGGTAACTACCTCACTCAAAAAGATGCGGATACTTCTTCCTCATCGAAGCTTCAGTCTCCCAAGTCTATTCTTCAAACCTCTGACTCTTCCAAAGAACTCGTACCAAAGGTACCACCTTATTCCTTAACCTCTTCTCTTGACGATCCAAAATACGGATGGGTATCTCCTCATAGGTCAAATTAGGTTCAAACTCAACCACGTCGGCTTGCAAAACATGAGAAGGATCACTACGATAACGCCTCAACTGAGATACATGGAATACGTCATGTACCTTCGACAAATTCGGAGGTAAAGCCAACCTATAGGCTACCTCGTCAACTCTCTCGAGCACCTCATAAGGTCCAATATACTTAGGACTAAGCTTTCCCTTAATCCCAAATCTCTTAACACCTTTCATCGGTGACACCTTAAGGAACACCTTATCACCAACTTTGAACTCAATCGGCCTACGACGCAAATCTGCATACGTCTTTTGACGATCCTGAGCTGCCTTCAACTTTTCACGAATCAATCTCACCTGATTGATAGATTCCTGGATCAACTCGGGTCCAACTACTACCACTTCACTAGAATCATCCCAACATAAAGGACTACAACACTTTCTTCCATAAAGTGCCTCAAACGGAGCCATCTGAATACTAGCTTGATAGCTGTTATTATAAGAGAACTCAACGAGTGGCAAACTCTTCTCCCAATTAACCTGGAACTCCAATGCACAAGCTCGCAACATGTCCTCTAAAGTCTGAATGGTCCGCTCGGTCTGACCATCAGTAGCAGCATGGAAAGCCGTACTCATCTTAAGCTTACTACCCAAAGCTAATTGCAACTTCTTCCAAAACTGGGAACAAAACCTCGGATCACGATCGGAAATAATATCCTTAGGAACCCCATGCAGACGAATAATCTCACGCTGATAAGCATTAGCAAGTTCCTCGAGATTCCAAGTCTCCTTCATCGGAATGAAATGCGCAACCTTGGTTAAACGATCAACCACAACCCAAATAGCATTCATTCCCCTCTGCGATCTCGGTAAACTCATGACAAAGTCCATCAAAATCGAATCCCATTTCCATGTAGGAATCTCCAACGGTTGAAGCAAACCACCAGGTCTCTGATGCTCGAACTTGACCTTCTGACAAATGAGACAACGGCTCACAAACTCGGCGATTTCCTTTTTCATCTTAGGCCACCAAAAGCGTAGCTTCAGATCCTTATACATCTTATCGCCACCAGGATGAACGGAATAGGGCGTACTATGAGCCTCTTTGAGAATCTTACCCTTTAAGACCTCACAATTAGGTATACACCATCGACCGCGGAATCGCAAACCATCATCAGGTGCGACCATGAAGTCTGTGGCTCTACCTTCACTTAAAGCGACTCGGACTCCTTTCGAGGAAGTCGTCCTCTCGTTGCTTAACCCGGATCTCATGTAGAATCTCAGGTTCAGCAATTATTGCGCCCAAGTTCAGAGTACCAGGAAGAACTACCTCAAGGCTCAACCTTTGGAACTCTCGGCTCAACTCATCAGGTAACACCATAACCGAACTCAAAACAGGACGAGTCTTTCGACTCAAAGCATCGGCAACCACGTTCGCCTTACCCTCATGGTACTGCAGCTCGATCTTATAGTCATTCAACAGTTCCAACCATCGTCTCTGCCTCATGTTAAGATCTCTCTGAGTAAAGATATACTTCAAGCTCTTATGGTCCGTATAGATGTTGCAAGAAACTCCATACAGATAGTGTCTCCACAACTTAAGTGCAAACACCACAGCTGCTAACTCAAGATCATGAGTCGGATAATTCACCTCGTGGACTTTCAGCTGACGGGAAGCATAAGCCACGACCTTACCCTTCTGCATCAACACACAACCCAAACCAGATTTCGACGCATCACAGTAGACATCGAACTCAACACCCTCTTCAGGCAAAGTTAACACTGGAGCAGTAGTCAACCTCATCTTTAATTCCTGAAATGCTGATTCACAGGCTTCCGTCCAAATGAACTTGGACTCCTTCTTCATAAGTTGAGTCATAGGCCTCGCGATCCTCGAGAAATCATGCACAAATCGACGATAGTAACCAGCCAGACCAAGGAAACTCCGGATCTCATTCACATTCTTCGGACTCTCCCAATCGACCACAGCTCGAATCTTCGAAGGGTCAACCATAACTCCATCACCAGATATCACATGACCTAGGAAGGTCACCTCTTTCAGCCAAAACTCGCACTTCGAGAAATTAGCATACCACTTCTGCTTGCAAAGTGTCTCCAAAATAACACGAAGATGATCCTCGTGCTCAACCTCGTCTCTCGAGTAAATCAGTATGTCGTCTATGAACACCACGACACACTTGTCCAAATACTCGCTGAAAGTGCGGTTCATCTGATCCATGAAAACCGCAGGAGCATTCGTCAAACCAAAAGGCATAACCACAAACTCATAGTGACCATACCTCGAACGAAAAGCAGTCTTCGGAATATCCTCTTTCCTAACTGGAATCTGATGGTAACCTGACCTCAGATCAATCTTCGAGAACACACTAGCCCCACGGAGCTGATCAAACAAATCCTCGATCCTTGGCAAGGGATACTTATTCTTGATAGTCACCTTATTCAGCTCACGATAATCGATACCTAAACGCATGCTACCATCCTTCTTCTTGACGAACAAAACAGGAGCACCCCAAGGCGAAGCACTCGGACGAATAAAACCCTTATCGATCATTTCCTCAAGTTGCTTCTTAAGCTCTTGTAGCTCAGCTGGCGCCATACGATAAGGAGCTTTCGAAATGGAACCAGTACCAGGCAACAAATCAATCAAGAACTCCACATCACGCTCAGGTGGAATACCAGGTAGATCCTCAGGGAAAACATCAGGAAACTCTCTAACTATGGGAATCTCCTCCAACTTAGGTTCTGCGGACACATCACGAACACTACACAGATAGATTTGATGACCCTTTCTACCCATGCTCACCATTTTCATAGCAGATACCCATTTCACATTTGGCGTTACTCTAACACCCTGATACGACAATCTAGCACCACTAGGACTCTTGAGTAAAATCTTCTGATCTCTACACAGAAATCTAGCATCATAACGAGCTAACCAATCCATCCCCAAAATCACATCAAAATCTCCTAGGTTAAATTGGACAAGATCGACAGGAAGGATCGCTCCCACAATAGTGACAGGAACGTCCTTGAATAGAATGGAACACGAAACAATCTCACCCGTAGGGAGGGAAATTGCGGCATTGACGGATGAGGAAGGGATAAGTCCAGCACGGACGACAAAGGATTCGGATACAAAAGACATTGATGCACCCGTATCGAATAAAACAAAAGCAGGTAAAGATTGGACCAGAAAAGTACCTGTAACCACATCTGGATTAGCCTCAGCCTCTGCACGACTCATAACAAACACTCGACCAGTCTTCGGAACATCAACCTTAGGCTTCTGGGGACAATCAATGGACTTGTGTCCTGGAGCTTTACAAGTATAACAGGTGATAGGAGCACCCGTGACACAATTCTTACCCGGATGATAAGCCTTCCCGCATCTGTAGCAAGTCATACCTCTCTTAGCTTGACCCTGATCACGCGGAGCATAAGGACGAGACTCATACTTCTGCTTCTTCCCGGACGACTGATAAGAACTAGGAGCAACATACGGTCTCTTCACGAACTTGGTCTTTGCATTTTCCTCAGCCTCAGTAGCCAGAACAGAATCATAGATGCTGAGAGCACGATCATAAGCTTGCTGGAACGAAGTCGAAGGAATGCCAGACATAGCAGTCCTGACCTTAGGAGCCAAATTCTTCTCATAGCGACGAGTCCTCGAAACCTCGTCCAAAGCCACAGAAGTAACAAATCGTGATAGCCTCACAAATTTGTTGGTGTACTCCTCAACAGTCATCGAACCCTGAGACAAACGAAGGAACTCTTGCTCCTTTTGCCATCTCAGCTCTTCAGGATAAAATCTCTTCTTCAGAGCCTGAGAGAAAACAGCCCAGCCAAAATCTGGCTGAAACTCCAAACCAGCTCTAGCGACAGCCCACCAGTTGTCAGCCTCATCCTTCAGGTAGTAGGTAGCAATATTCACCTTCTGACCATCAGGACACTCAGTAGCAAGAAACAACTTCTCGATCTCCCGAATCCAAGCTTCCAAAGCAGTAGGATCATTAGCACCATCATAGGTAGGGGGACGGTGACGAGCAAAGCGATCAAACACAGACTGCTGCGGACGGTTGTTGTTGTTGTTGTTGTTGAGATGAGTAGTAAATCCCTGAGCCATAGATGCTAGCGCATCCTCAAGTCTTCTGATGCGTTCAGCATCGGCTTCGTTACCATTTCCGTTTCCAGTTCCAGTGCGCACCATCTGTAAAACAGAAATTTGTTTTCTAGTGGTAAAACTAAGAACCACTTCAGGCAACTTCTCGTACACTCTACAAACGTAACCAGCTAGTCCTTATTGGTTTCTACCCCATTTACTCTCACTCATTTACTAATCCATTTAATTTAGTCATTTACTAAGCGAGAGTTGGGAGCGTGTTCGCTCTGATACCAACTGTAACAACCCGGATTTTTAAAATAAAAGAAATAACTTAATAATAAATAATCCATCAGAGTACAAAGATGAATAGGGTCAAGGTGGCGGAAACACCTGACCAATCCGGATCGATACTCAAAACCAAAACTAAACTAATACATTATTAATATCTCAAACTAGATGAATTAACTGCAGAACTAATGTAGTCTGACCTCGCCACAAGGCTCCAACAAAGTAGCCAGACAAGCAGCAACCAAATCAACCTGAGAATGGGGGGTCGACAATCAGTCGGGAGTAACTAGGTGCTCTCCCAGTCATGTTTACAACAGGCTAAGCATAACAACAATCCATAATAGAATAAGTAGATCAATTGTAACATGAGAAATACTACAAGCAATCAATTGCAGTAACCAAGACAAACTTCGAACTTTGACACAACTGACATGACGACTCAACTCTAGATGAGCACAACATACCAAACAGGTGTAATACGACCCACACACAAACTGAAGGCACAAAGCTAACAATAAGCATAGCGAATGGAGCGAACGCCCGTTAGAGCGTATAACGCACTGCCTCTAACTGCTAGAGCGTATAACGCACTGCCTCTAGCTAATGGAGTGTATAACGCACTGCCTCCACGGTACTATGTATGGCGTATAACCACTGCCCATATGTCTAAGACCTGGCCAGACCCTCGATGCATTAACTGTACATCGAACGACACTCGGGGACCAGAGCGTATAACGAACTGCCTCTGATACCCCCCCGAACATAGACCATAAAACCCAATCCCCGAAGGGTAGCGTTAGTTCATTCCGATAGTATATAAATGATACTATCGTCATCTATTCAACCAGCAACGAACAAATGCACAGTATAACTGACTGCACAAACCAATACGTGAACAACGTCATGACACAACTCAGGAACAGTACTACTGACTGCCCAACAACGCGTGAACAAAGTCACGACTCAACCAAGGAATAGTATAACCGACTGTCCCACAATATAAGAATAAGAATAACCAATACGATATGCATACATAGCGTTATAGTCCAACTAACCATAACACCACACATAACCAAGCACAAATGACCAAGGTTATGGTATCTTAACCTATAACATTACACCTCAAAGGTCGTGTTATAGTTCGAGTTACCATAACACCAGACACAAAAGCATATAACATCCAATGTTATAATACCACCAACTATAGCCTTCACTTAACCTTAGTGAAGTTATAGTAACTTCAGCTATAACCTTCACTCAACTTTAGTGAAGTTATAGTAACTTCAGCTATAACTTTGGTTAAGCTTGTCAGGCTATAGTATCATCATCCATAACCTTCGCTTAACTCCAGCAGAGTTATAGTACACCACCTATAACTTTGGTTAAGCTTGTCAGGTTATAGTATCATCAACTATAACCTTCACTTAACTTCATCAAAGTTATAGTACCTTGAACTATAACTTTCACTCAACTTTAGTGAAGTTAAGCACTTCAAGCTATAAATTTATACGTGCGAGGTTATAGTATCATCAACTATAACTCTCTTCCATCACGGGTTAGTCCTCTATAACAAATTCACCGAGGGGTTGACTCCACGGTACAAACCGCCATGTCACCAGAACGAGTCTTGTTATAGTACACCGCACCATAACGTCACTTTCAAAGTTATAGCTCAAATAGGTATAACACTACTACAAAAACAAAGAAAGAGCACGGTTGACAACCGTCTTTACATCTTAAATAAACTGTCTTAAAATTACCCGTCCTCGTTGCCTAAGAGCACGGGTGTGGTAGAGTCAAACCGTCCTCGTTTGAATTTACCAAGAGGACGGTTGTTTGGCAGAACCGTCTTCGTTGCTAGTTAAAAAGATGACGGTTGTTGGATGGAACCGTCTTCTTCTTGACACATGGCGCGCATTAATTTTGCGCCATCTTCACCATACTTTATCGCGATTTGTGGTAGGACCGTCTTCTACAATTTTTTTATAGCGGGTTTACGCATATTATTTATGAATACATCCTGCACATTGTTTGCCAAATTCATGCTCTATGACAAAACTATTTTGAAATAAAATTGTTTCATTCATACGCTATACGACAATAGACGTATAGCTTAAATATATATCTGACTACATTTCAAAAAATTCAGCGAATGTTATATTTATAACCAAAATCAAACAAATAAAATGGAATATGTTTCAACCTCCAAAATACCAACAGTTGATTGTTTAACACAAGCACTAACACAACTAGATAATTAAGTTTCAAGCGTTCAACCTAATTACTTTAAACGTTGTCCTCAAATATTTGTGACTTAAACTTCAATGCATATGCAGCCCAAATGTCCCGCACCTCATCAATTTGCTCCATCGAGTACGTCTTTGGTGCTTTAATCATAAACTACATACAAAGTAAACACAAACGCAATTAGAATTATTATATCAACACAACATATAATTTATATATAGAATGAAGTAAATAATTGAAGTAAAAGAACCAAATGACATACGCTTGGAATAATAGTAATATATTGTCCTCTGATGATCTCCAACATATATCGACAAACATAATATCCACATAAGATTGTCCCTAAGGGCTGTGTAGGACACTAAAATAGAAATTATGTCAACTAAATACAACTCATAAACAAAAAACTCACAACAATAAAAGTTGGTTTATGACATCAGAGAGGCAGACATTAATGAATACCTAAACATCTGCTCTGAAGGTTCATAGAAGTTAGTGAAAATGGATCAGAGAGGGGAAATAATGACTACAAATAAGGATTTATTCAACCAATTTGTTGTCTAAGGCATTTATTTTATAAAAAAAATAGACTTTATAATCTAGGAGATAAAAATTTATTAGTTGAAGAGGTACCTTTATTATTTTCCATTCAAGTTGTTTTTGGTGACACTTTAGAAGTGGAACCATAGAGTTTCTCTTTGTAATTGCCCTGCGTTAAATATATGTTATATACTTCCGGCTGGATCACACCAATATACCACACTTTCAATCGGATTAATGACAACCAACATCCAATGTTCACTACCATTTATAAAATAAAACAATTAGCCATGCAGTGTACCGCACGATAAATAAAAATTACAGAACAAATTTAGAGTACGTGTATGACACACGTGTCCAAGTAAATCCAAAGTAGGTATACTTAAATATCAAAACACTGATAATTTGGAGAGCCTTTAGCTCCAAATTCAAAGTAGGTAAATATAGATTCAAGGATGCCAATATCTGTGTTACCAGTTTTAACAAGTAAGAAACGAAAAAATTAACCCATAATACTATAAGAATAAGAGGTCAATATTACAAATTATTAAGAGTAAAAATAAATTTTAGATTATTGTGAAAAAAATGATACATACCTTTCATAATATGGAGCAAAAATAAGCTTTCGACCCCTTTCACAACCCTTACATGCCATAGCCTCAACAATATAGTCTGATCGAGTATCTTCACTTTCAAAAGTAGCGAATTGGGACAATGACTCGGGGCACAAAAATCCATATGAAGTTGTACATTGCATACTCTTGGTAAGTTCACTTAAATAGCTACGACAAAAGAAATGAGATTTGCTAAGTTATGCACAAATGTCAAATTGTACTAACTAAATTCAAAACAAAAGTAAATTCTATAAAACCGTTTCGAAAATTAAAAATCAAACCTTATAAACGTAATAAGGTGAGAGGCACTTATTTTTTGTTCATCACACCAATGAACAAGTTCTTCATGACTAAGCATACATGTTTGCTCAAGGTTTACTACATGTTTCTCAATAACTGTGACAACCCTCGCGAATGCGGAAATATAAAACATACAAGCATGTGAATTATATAGCGGAAAATACGGTATTTTAAAAACCTTTATACATGCAAGATAGAAAAATACGAGGAGTGTCAAAATATTACAAACTAAATAAAAATACCACAAGAGACGTAGTCTCTCAAAGTGTTAACAAAAGACAAAGTAATTAGCAACTAGCTAAACAACGTCTAGAGGTGTTTCATCCAGGGACAACGCCCGCTAGCTCACACCCGAACCCCAAAATATCATAGCCAAAAAGCCATCCATGCAAGCAACCTGTTCATTCATGAAAAACATGAACGCCACAGTCAGTGGGGAGTAACTCCGGGTTTTCCCAGCCATATCACATTAAACGTACATATAAGGAGATACAAAAGTAAAATCATGCATATATAGATATCCATGTGAGTTGCGATAAGAATAGATAGGCAATTCGATAGATAATGATAAGAACATAAGAGGCACAAATCCGAATCCATCTCCGAATCCATCATGATATTCAAAGACTCGGGGAAAGACACTCTTAGGCAACCGAATACGCTCACTAGGGCTTGCATCTCACCGTTAGCGGTATAAGGTTGATAAGATTGAGACTCGACAGACAAACCAAGTCAAGTCATGTGATGATCACAAAGAATCCAACATATTATCATCCATTCACGAACCAAGACATTGACGGTGTCCAATCATGCAATGACCATGAACAATATCATGAAATCACGCATTCAAAGAACGACGACACAGACGACATCTCTCACGGTAAATGAAACGCACTAGCATCGTGTACATGGCAAGTATGATTAAAAGGAATCCACGGGATAAGCATTTCCCTGTAACGCATACACGATCACATTTCGTATATGTTCACTAATTTCCTCCGGTAGGACGACGATAATAATACGGTCCTAGTCTAAACCTGGCCAGACTCTCGGAATAACGTGTTACGATTCGACATGCGATAAACATTTCGCATCCAAGACTCGGTCAATCAAATAGACGCCGAGTACCCCAAATTCGGTCGACATTCACGAAAGAGGCGGAAAAAACAGCTCAAGCCTCATTACAAGCGGTACGCTACATGCAAATAACACCACCTCGCAAGTACACAACATTTGACGGCCGGGTCGAACAACGCATAGCGTTCAACTCCCAACAACGTCGTCATATGCCCACTAACACATGCACTTAAGCAGTAGGATACCTCTCCGTTCCGACATTCCAGCCTTACGAACGGGAAGGTAGCCAAGGGAATGAGAATACAAAGCACAAGACAAAATAGTGCTCAAACCGTATCATTTGTGAAAACCGACTCAAAGTGGGAAATATTGAAAACCGTCACAAAACATGTGATACATGCGAATGAGATATCATATATCCAAAAACATGAATCAATACATGATACCCAAACATTAGACCAAGTTTAAGAAGCATAATAAATAAGAAACATAGATAACTCTCCAAAACAACAAGTTTGGAAACTAACTTAAACAAGGGTTCACTTCAAACTGTCATAACTAGAGTTCTAGATATGGTAATGCAGAAATTCCAAGTCGAGGTGATAGCTTATCCTCTTACGGTTCCAACGAGTGGTCACAAGCCCAAAACAAGCAAGTAACGAAGGAGATATGATCATTCTACCAAAAAGGGTCAGTGCAGTGAAACTGCACAAGTCACGACCGTGACTTGTATTTCACGACCGTGAAATGGGGTTTCACGACCGTGAAATGGGGTTTCACGACCGTGACTTACATCTCACGACCGTGAGATGTGTTACCAAGTCACCCGTGAACTTTCAAGATAAATTCAATCCTTTTATTTTCAATTCTCATAATCTACTTCTATTAACTATCAACAATCAATATTTATCATCAACAATCATCAACTAACAACAATCATCAGCAATATCATAATTCCTAGGCTTTCTAAATGTATTCTAAATACGAACTCTAACATGGAAATCATGTAAAACACGTAAATGATACCGAGTAACCCTTCACCGTTACCTTTACGCATCTTTAAACGGTTACTAAGCTTTCCTAGTCTCCACCTACAAACCATTAGATAATAAAAGATGAATATCTTTCACCTTGAGAAAGACGGATAATTTAAAAAGCGAGAAAGACGGTAATTTTATTACCAATACGGATAGAGGAAGATGAGAGGGGAAGAATAAGACGAACTTACGTGAAATTGAGCAAGAAATGAAGGCGTAGGATCGATATTAAGACTTGAGCAAATATGGAGGCTAGTTTTGGTGGTTTGTATGAGGAAGAAGAAGGAGATTGAGTTGTGAGGGAGTTAGGTTATGAGGGAGTATATATAGGGTGAGTAAGTGGAAAAGTCAACGAAAGTCAAAGACGGTTCCAAAGTAAAGAAAATTCAAAGACGACTTAAAATTCAAGAAAAGTCAAAGACGACTTAAAATTTCAAGAAAAGTCAAAGACGACTTAAAATTCAAGAAAAGTCAAACTCGACTCAAAAGTCAAGAAAAGTCAAACTCGCCTTAAGACGGGATTTTCATGAAATCTCGCAGAAATTCCAAATACGAACTCGGAAATTCAAAATTCGACTCGAAACATAAAAAGCTAATTTAAAACTTAAAATTGCTGACAAGGCTTCGTAAAATATTTCTACTAGAAAAATAGGGTACATTTCCGGGTGTTACATCTACCTTGGAGATGAATGCCCAATTTATTCATCTTAAAGTGAACAGGCAAGGAGAAGCTGATTTCTTTCAGTGTACTTTTGTTTATGGTTTTAATAAACCAGAGGAGAGAGTTGGGCTCTGGGAGGATATGATTAGGTTGAATAATAATAACCTTTGGATTGTTCTGGGAGACTTTAACAATGTAAGATATGCTAGTGAGAAGATTGGATTACCTGTTAGGGATGCTGAGATTTTACCTTTTCAGAGAGCTATTAGTTTGAGTGATCTGCAGGATATGAAGACTCTTGGTGCCTTTTTCACTTGGAAAAATAAATAGCCTAGTGGTACTAGGGTCTTCAGTAGGATTGATAGAGTGTTGGTTAATGAGGTATGGATGAGAGCTTGGCCTAATCAGTATGCCTTCTATGGCCCTGAAGGGGACTTTGACCACTGTCCTTGCATCATTGAGGAAGGAACTGTTAATGTTCCCAGAATTAAACCTTTCAAATTTTATAACATGTGGTGTAAAGTTCCTGAATATAGGAGGATTGTACAAGATAGGTGGCAATTGGCAGTTTCAGGGACTCCAATGTTCTGTGTGGTTAAAAAGCTAAAAGGCCTTAAGAGGAGTCTGAAGAAGTTAAACAAGGACCTTTTTCTGATATTGAAAGGAATGCAGATGTGGCATATGAATTGTTAATTTTGAGCCAAAGGAATTTGCAAGCTAACCCAACTTGTCCTAATCTTATGGATATTGAATACCAGACAAGGAATAGTTATCTGCTTCTCAAACAAGCTAAGGAGGATTTTTTGAGGCAAAAAGCTAAGTGTAAATGGGTTAAGGAGGGGGATATAAACTCTGCCATGTTTCATAGAGCTATTCAGCAGAGGAATATTCAGAACAAAGTGTTTAGGATTGATGGTATTGATGGGATTACTTATAGCAATCCTGATGAGATTGCTAAAGCCTTTGAGTTGTATTATAAAAAACTCTTAGGTATGGCTGGGCAGACTGAAGGGTTCAACCATGGAGTTATGCAATCTGGTCCAGGGGTGAAGACTGAGGATTGGCAAATGCTGTGTCAGATTCCAAGTAATGATTAGATTAAGAAAGCTTTATTTTCCATACCTTGGGATATCATCCAAGAGGAGGTTTGCAGAGCTATTAAGGAATTCTTTAGCTCAGGTAAGATTTTGAAGCAAATTAATTGCACTAACCTTGTTCTGATTCCCAAACTGGATAATCCTGTTTCTGTGAAGGATTTTAGACCTACAGCTTGCTGTAACACTCTTTACAAGATTATTGCAAAGGTGTTGTGTCATAGGCTGAGCTCTATTCTTCCTGAGATTGTTAACCCTGCACAAACTGCAGTGCATCTCTACTACCTCTTATTCTCTGGTGATTAATGGAGTCTCTCAGTGTTTTTTTCCTGGTAAGAAAGGACTTAGACAAGGTGACCCCTTGTCTTCTCTTATCTTTACTTTGTGCATGGAGTATTTGAGTAGATTGATGATCAGGCCTGTCGCAAGCCCGATGCAAAGATAAATTACCCAGACTAGGCTAATAACAAATTAATGTAATTAGGGAAGTAGGGGTCGATCCTCAGGGAGATGGTATTTCCTATGGATTGTGAATCGTCTCACAATTGAGTTTTATCTAACAATTTTCTGGGTTGTGAGGTTTTGAATTCTAAACTAATAAAGAACATAAATAAGAGCAAAATAAGAGCAAACTAAAATGAAAACAATAAAGCAAATGATGATTTAACAATAATGAGAAGCATCTAGGAAAATAGGTTCACACATGTAGATTGACATATTGATGAAATTGGATTTAGGATATGCAAATAATTCATTGAGCGTTCGTAAGAATGGTGTGTTCATTACAATCATAAATCAGATGGTCTAGCAGGCTTTTAGTGCGATTTACTAGGTCTTAATCCACTATGTCACGCTTTGTCTATTCAATTCCTGTATATCTACCTTGGAAAAGAATTCCATACTAGTCAATGATTGTGATCAAGAATCGTCAACTATCGGTAAAGTCCAAACATGCATAGACACAATGTTTTAAAAGCACAATTTCCTTTATCCAATTATCATATTTTAATCAATCTAACATGGCTACCCTACACCCTAGAAAGGTGACTACTCACTCATGATTATGTTTATGTCTACGATGATATTAACAATGAAAGTTAAGATAGGCATATTTAGTTGATTTTAACAATAATTTAGACTCTCTATGTGGCGATTATAACGACACTATATGACAATCTGAGAAATGAAACTATGATTATAACAACATAAAAACGAATCTAAGTGATATGAATAGAGAATAACAATCAAATGGAAAAAATAAAGAACAATAAACAAAGGATAAATTAGGAATACCTAGATGACGATCAACAATGAAAGCGATAACGACAATAGAAATCCTTCGCATAGAAATACCGTACCTTGAATTACAACTCTTGTACCCAACAAAGTAGACTACAAATATTGAAATTCTTATTGAACTAAACTAATGTTTTGATATGAAATGGACAGAAATAAACTAAGAACAAAAGACAAAAGTAGAAGATAATCTAAACTAGAAAGACTAAAGCTAAAGAGAAAACTAGTAAGAAGATTGTATGAGATAGAAGATTAGATTGTGTGAGAGATAGATGTGTGGATGTCCTTAGAAGAGGGGCTTAGAGCATCTATTTATAGTATTAGGGTTTCGTGGAGAAGAGGTCAGGTATTAAACACATAGGACAAAATAAGGAAGAAGGAGCCGTCATGCTTGGATCAGCAAGGATACCCGATCGGGTACACACTTACCTGATCGGGTATGTGGTCTTCTAGAAGCGGTTGACTATCGTTTCATCTTCCTTTGCTTGACTCGACTTCCAACATCCCCCTTGACTTCTACAATCGGGTTGTTTGATAGGGTTTGATGTAAAGCGATGAATTCTTCCGCCCAATTGATTGATCTTCCGACAACTTACGAAACCGTCTTTGCTTCTTCTCTCTCTTAAGTTAGTGAACCTTCTTGAAATGCCTTACACATGGTCAAGCTTTCTTCTTCGAATCGTCGGGTTCTAGGCAAATGCTCGGGAATATAGAAAAAGGGCGTAGAAACGTCACTTTTCCTACAAAACAAGTTAGAACACAGGAATTCGCCTAGAAGACGATATTAGCTCATAAAATGGCTTAACAAAGCACAAATGACATACAAAACCGAGCTAAACTGGGGGTTTAAATCATACAAATATTCACTTATCAATTGATGAGTGTGGTAAGTCAAACAAGGGGTTTCAAGTTCCATCACTTATGCAAGAGTTTGAGCCTTAACCATTTGTTGTTTGCTGATGACCTGTTAATTGTCTGCAAAGGAGAATTGAGGTCTATCTTCATGTTCATGGAGGGGTTTAGGTATTTCTCTTTAGCCTCTGGTTTGCAAATCAACAATGATAAGTCTGACATTCTTTTGAATGGGGTCAAACCTGACATTGAAATGCTGATTTTGGAGCATACTAAATTCAAGAGAGGTTCTCTTCCCTTTAGATATCTAGGGGTTCCTATGTCTCATAAGAGACTTACAAAGGTTGAGTGTAATATCCTAGTGGAGAAGATGACTGCAAGGATCAAAGGCTGGAATAAGAGGAAAATTTCCTACACAGGAAGACTAACACTTGTAAAATCTGTTTTAAGTACAGTTCAGAATTATTGGGCACAAATTTTTGTGTTACCTGTGGGTGTGCTGGATAAATTGAAAGCTTTATGCAGGAATTTTCTTTGGGAAGGTGCTGATACTTATTCAAAAGCTCCCCTTGTTGCTTGGAATTGCTTATGCAAAGGTAAAGACTATGGGGGTTTAGGTTTAGTTGATGCTAGAGTTTGGAATTGTGCAGCTGTAGGAAAGTTGGTGTGGTGGATAGCTTTAAAGAAGGATCATCTATGGATCAAGTGGATAGATAAAGTCTACCTTAAAGGCAGAGATTGGCACACGTATTCCTCTTCAAATTACAGTTCCTGGGCTTGGAGGAAGATATTTGATGTGAAGAATATGATGCTACCTGCTCTGTCTAGTGGAGAATGGATGAGTGAAGCTAAGCCTTATACCATTTCTAATGGATACTCATGGTTACAGAACAATGAAGATGATAGGAAGGGGTGGTGCAGGATTGTTTGGAACAGACTGAATGCTCCTAAGCACTGCTTCATTAGCTGGTTATTGTGGCAGCACATACTTCTTACTAAAGATAGGTTACATAGAATGGGGATTGATAATGACAGACTTTGCTTGTTATGTGGGGAGCAGAATGAGGATCATCAACACTTGTTTGCAGACTGCAAGTTCACACAGGAATGCTATGCTCTTTTGGCTCACTGGATTCAGGTGAATGCACATGCTTTCTACAAGGATGACAGACTGCTAAGAATGAGGAATAAGACTGGTTTTCAGAGGAAGACTTGTTGGGCTTTAATCACAGCAGTGCAATATGGTATCTGGAAAGCAAGGAATGTATGTAGGAATGAACACTTTGTTATTCGTCCAAGGTCGCTCTTGGATCAAGTTAGAATTGATATGAGTTTGAGATTGCTAAATGTGAAGCTTGGGAAGATATCAAATAGGGATGTTAGTTGGTGTAGAGCTTTGAAGTTGATGTAACTAGGCTATATCATATTTTAGATGAGTCATGTATAGGCTCATAAATACAAGATTGTAATTGACTTTTGATTGAATTTATATATACTTACATTGTTACCAAAAAAAAAGAGATCATTCATTCTCCTATGCGAAGAATTTTTCGGTTGAGGTGTTCAAAAAAGTGGCTTGCTACATTTGCTGCTTTTTTAACCGTGAAAAATGTAAAAATAAAATATCCTTTCACACATTTATAACCATGTCATCGAGTATGTATGTTTAGCTCTTGAACAACTTGAGTCTTAAACCTTCAAAATTGTACGGGTATGTGATTAAACATTGATAATTACTAAGTACAAAGAGCATTACACACATACTCTGGCTCATTACACTACTTGACATGCTCGGATTCAACCAACCCTATTACACTACCATTCAACACTCACAATACGCAATACAATACTAACTCTATCACTATCACTATCACATTTTTTGTCACATAATCTACACGAACAATTGGCCAAACATCCCCAAAAGATTAGTAAAGAATATCCCACCCGAATAGCAACTTCAAGCACAATCAAGAGCAATACGAATTCGTCACCTAAAATAATAATCATATGCACAATTAGTAATTATTCTAACTAATTAATCTCAATTGTTAAATCCCAATTTCCCCCAAATTCTAGGGTTTAGGGCACAATTAGGTTAATAAGACAATTCAGCAATCTATTCATAAGACTTAAAAATAGAAAGATTAGATTAGATACTTGGAGTAAGGTCGAAATGAAAGATACTTTGATATATTGGAGCAAGGTCCAAGACTTCACATTTCATACCAATGAAAGATACTTGGAGCAAGGTCGAACTAGCTACGACATACCGGAATCATGTGTTGAAAGTTCATGGAGTGCCAAAGGATATTGTATCTGCAGTGTAAAACACAGGGTATTGCAGGAATGTAACTGGATTTCAGACTGAGACTAAAAAATCGCAAATGGACTCTAAAAATTGTGAAATTTTGTGACAAATAACTTTGATATTTTAATGACTTATGTTCAAAGTTTCATGATTTTAGGAGTAGTTTTAGTATTTTTAAGACCCTCTGCACTCAGGCATGTGTTGACAAGACTCGGACAAGGACTTGTATTTGTGACTCAACTGGAACAAAGGGGATATAACTATCAACATGACTTCCACAACTTAACACAGGAAGAAAATTTATAACTTGACAAATCTAAGCACATAGTTAATTCACTTATGCCAACAGACTTTGATATATCATTCACAGCTTAACACAGAATGATGTGTAGGCCTGGCTCAAAATACAGTCAATGCACAAGTTTGAAGGTTGATAAATGTTTTCCAAGGTTTTTGTTTGATTCAATCAAGCAATCTGAAGTTTACAATGACAGACATGCCTCTTATATAGGCATTACAAATGATTCTTGATCCTTGTATGCAAGTAATATCTAAGGGCCCTAGAGTACTCTCAACTACTGGCTAGCATATATAAGAAAGTCACCTAATGGGAAGAGAACAACAACTACAAAGTACGGACATTAAAGTAACAAAACAGACTGAACAAAAGGCAGAAAAATCATCTTGTTTGTTTTCCTGAAATAGCAAAGTTCTGATTCCGTCTTTTTCTTGTTTTTTTCTGTCTACTTTGGCTGGTTCTTGGGACTCTCTGACACGAGCCTCCATATTCTTGCTCAAGACTTATCCTAATGCAAAAGAAAGGACTCAGTAGGACTGGACTTAAATTGTTCTTGCTGGACCTTAACTTGAATGTTGTTCTTGTTGGACTTATGTTGGTTGTACCTTTGGGAAAACCTTCTTGGACAATAATGTGGGTGATCATATGGTCTTGGCAGGTGGCCAAGGGGCTGACTCTTTGCTAGACCTAGTGTGCCTCTTAGGGACATGGAAACTGGCTGGTTTAGGGGTTGGTTCAGGCTAATGAAATGTTACATGGCTGGTGGTGTTATCATAGGGGCCTTGTGCTTCAGCTTCTATTGCAGCCTCCCAGGTTGAAATGGGCTTGACCTCAAGCATGTTTCCTCTTCATCCTCACTTTTCATAGTAAGGGATTAGATCCCCAATGTTGAATGTTCAATGCACCCCAAAGTTACTAGGGAGATGAACCTTGTAGGCATTTAGCCCTACCCTTTCAATGATCTTAAATAGACCATCAGCCCTAGGCTCCAGCTTATTCTTCCTCTTGGTTGGGAACGTCTCCTTCCTAAGGTGGATCCATACCAAATCACAAGGGGAAAAATCTTTTCTCTTACTTGGAACCTTAGCATTTCTCTTGTACATTTCATTGGCCTTCTCAATTTGCCTTTTTATAGTCTCATGAAGTTTCATCATCTGTTCAACCCTTCTCTTAGCATCAGAACTCCTCCCTAGGGACATTGCACATATCCAAAGGCATGGTTAGATTGACATCATATACCACTTGAAAAGAACTGTAGCATGTAGCAAATGATGGTGCCCTGTTGAATGCAAATTCAGCTTGTGGCAACTTGAGATCCCAGTCGTTCATAGACTTGCTCATAATGCACCTTAGTATTCTTCCCAGTGTCTTATTAGTCACCTCAATTTGACCATCAGTCTGTAGGTGGTGGGATGTACTTAACAAGAGATTAGTATTTAGCAGTTGCAAAGGGTCTTCCAGAAGTAGCTCATGAACTTTGTATCTCTGTCGGACACAATAGTCCTAGGAACCCCATGCAACCTCACAATCTCCCCTACGTATAGTTCAGCAACACTAGCAACATCCTCAGCTTTTTTGCATGCTATAAATGTTAGGTTCATATATCTATACTTAAGATATTTCTTAAGCAATATACTAATTAACTCTTTAATTAATTTCAAGATCTAGTTACATGCAAACAAAATGAAACAATAAGAGAAGAAAATCGATAACATAAACATCCGGGAGAACTACAACTTGTATCAAAATACCAAAGTTGAGATTAATATCAATAACATAAACATCCGGGAGAACTATTATCTACTGGAAGAACTCGTCCAGTCTTAATATCTCCCAAATATCTGGGGCAAATACGTTCCAATGGCCTATACCATTACAATAATGGTACTTGTCGTTAGAGGCGACACCCTTCTTAGACTTAGAAGAACTATTCCTAATAGCCTTTCTTTGTTCTTAGAAGGTGTGGGCTTGTTCCCTTTGTGTCCACTCTTCTTGAACTTCCCTTCGCTTTTGTCATTTGATGTTCAAAACATCTTTGCTAGTGCTAGCATGGTAGCCCATATCACGCTTGGTTTGCACAACCATTTTGTGAAACTCATGTAGAGTCGTGGTGACATTTTGCATGTTGAAGTTCACCCTAAAATTAACAAACCCTTTGATACGTTTTAGGGAATGGAGTATGCGGTCAATCACAAGTTGCTCAGGAATCGCTATTCCCTACTTCTTGAGTATCTTGACATGCTCAATCATTTGAGTACGTGGAAGCAAACATATTGACCATCCTTCATCTTTAAGGTCAAAACTTTAAGAATCGACTGAAAGTTCATAGACCCTAATTAGACTCCTCTAATTAGTTACTAAATTACTTGTTAATTTAGTGTTTAATAAAGATCTATGTAACATGCATGCAAATTAAAAATGCATAATAAAAAGTAAGAAGAAATTTCCTTACATTGGGAAATTTCGGTAAGGAAATTTCGGTTTATATGGGCACAACAAGAAACACCTTTCTTGTTGATCTTGTGCTAGAAAGAAATAGATGATCCTCCTTGTAATCTTCAAATTAGAAGACCTCCTTTAAGAAGCACCCAAGAGAGAACCCAAACTAATCACTTAGTTTTTTACTAGAAAACACAAGTGATAAGATGAACTAATATTAGATTTTATTACTACTCTAGTAATAGGAAATATTAGTGTTTGAGAGGTTTTAGAGAGATGAAGATTTTTAGTGAGATAAGCATCAAAATAAGAATGAACAAGCAAGTAAAATGAACAACAAAATTGTCCATTTAAGGACACAAGGGTCCGGCCAAGTGAGCCTATGTGGCCTCTTATTTTGCTTAAAATAATCCCATGCAAATTGGTTGAGTGTAGATGTGAATTAGAACATGATCATGTGTCATAAACATGACATGATCACATGTTGTTGTGTAATACAAGAAACAACAATCATCATGTTATACACTACCAAAATTTCGGCACCCACTAGTGTCATGTGGTCCATTTTGATTTTTGATATTTGTCCCACAAATACTTATAATCATATGTTTAATTATCTTGTATAATTAAGGATTAATTTGATCATATAACAATTTTATGACTCAAATTAATAAATAATATACACTTAACTTTTAAGTGATAGTTTATCATTATATCAATATATAATGGGTCCCACAATGCCTAGTTAGTTTATTTTACAACTCCTTGTAAATATAATTAACTAATCACCTCTACCTCAAAGTATATGGATAACCTCAACTAATTTAATGAATTAACTATTAATCATTAAATTAAATCTTATTCAATCATATTAAAATAAGACGTAAAATTTATTCAGTCAATTATCATATAATTGACTAATAAACTTATCCGGAATGAGTTCGTAACTCACTTTCTAATACTAAACATATATCGAATATATATATAAAGTACTAATTAATATGTATCGTATACAAATAATTCGATTTCTGTTTGGGTCTCATCCTATAGGTGTGACCGAAAGGGGTCAGTTGATTACCGCCGTCATACGACAATAACGTCTAACTCTAGTCAGCTGACCGTTATCGATTTACGTTAATCAACTGACGTGGAGTAGCAAAATACTAGTCATCCCACTAATATTCCAAAATGAGATTTATAATATAAATGCACTATTGTGGAGGACACTTGCTCCAACAATCTCCCACTTGTCCGATACAAGTTGTGCATGTAGCCACACTATTGCGGAGGACTCCTACTCCCACAATATCTCCCACTTGTCTCGACAAGTTGTGTGCTACCAATTCTCTTGTCACTTTTGTGTCACACCCTCCCACTCATAGCAAGGTGTCTTTCAGGTCGCACTTGCGATTGAAAAAATAAATTGAGTGGTTTTCTCGCTCTGGAGAGTAACTGTCTGACTGGAAAATCTACCATAGAT